>WTSP01027547.1:42506-60338 GCA_025331215.1 Actenoides lindsayi | reverse complement strand
ATGTCTATTTATAAATGCATATTATATTTTCCATTTTAAATGCTAACTGTTTAAAAATACGGTTTGCTTTGCCTAAAAAAAAAACCCCGAAAAAACAACCCAAACCACCCCCTTCCTCAATTGCTCGTTTTCTGTTCTAGCAAAGCCCATCATCTCATGTTTGTCCCTGACAAAGCTGTACTCATTTATCCTTAAAAAATGGCCTCAGAATTCCATTGTTTGAATTCTCATTTCATTAAGAGCCACGCTCGCTCTTAGCCAAAATTTTATCCCAGGTCAGAGGGCAGCCAGAGTATATTTTATGTTCACAGAACTACTAGTAGAGCAACTACAGTCCCCAGGCAGAATCTGGCAGGTATGTAAAAGGAGAAGGAATTTAGAAATCAGTATTTTCATACATCCCAAGTTTTCTATCCCCAGACCTGCAGATATACAAATTCCATGCATGCACACGTGTGCACACATACACACACGTGTGTGAGAACACGTGTGAGCCCTATTAAAAGTAATTTCATATTAGAAATAATAGGTAAGCAATAAAAAAAAGAGAGCAATTTCTAACAATTCTTAAAACCAAGAAAAAAGTGGTGAAGGAAGGAAGTGATCCATAGTGACAGTGATCTGCTGACACTATGGACACAGCTCTTGGAGGTCTTGTAACATTGGGCTACATGAGAAGAAAGGGAAAGGGGGGGGGAAATAGTATCTTGGGGATTATTTAGGTCCTTAGGGGCTACCAAATATCTCAAGAAAAAAAAGCTGTGTCAGTATGGAAAATTCTGCAGTACTAAAGTATTATAAACAGCAGAGGAGCTCAAAAACAAAAGCATTTCCAGCTTTAAAAAGTCAAAGTCTTCATCCACATAGGAAAAAAAAAAATAATAAAAAAAGAGCAGCTTTTTGACCAAAAAAGGCTAAACCTCATTAACTTAAAAGCTTCAGTTTGAAGAACTCTTTTTTTTTTTTTTCCCCTTCCTTTTATTTAGTTTTGAAAAATAATTTGGATGCCAAACGGCATTCCAAGTTTAATCCAGGGGAAGATAAGCAGAAGTATTATGGCCCATAAACCAGCAGCTGATGCTGAGAGCATCATCTCCAACGAGAGCAACTACAGCCCGTGCACTCTTTGCTTCCCTAAAGTGCCTTGCCCTTGCAGTTTCTACCTCTTCAAACTGGAGGATGGGGGAATACGAAGAGGAGCAGGTTTTTGTCACCGTGTCCCACATCGTGAGTCACCCTTTGTCTCTAGGAAAATCAGGAAACTTCAACTGTCAGGCTACTTGAAGCACTTTCAAAATCGTGAAAAAAAATAATAATTCAGAAGTGAATTGAGCCGAGATGGAAGATGAAAGCCACGAAAAACCCAAACTCTTCTTTCAGCCCCAACACACGCGCGCTTCAGTTCAGCTCCGCGTACACAACATTGCAGGCAGGACACAACCCCCTCTGGTTAACATGCAACACAAACCAGACCTGTTAGACTGCGACACAAAGTGAAACAAAGCAAAAGCTACGAAAAGTATTAAAAGAAAAAAAGGGATAAAAATACATACACTTGGTATAGGCATGACCTGCATCTGGTCACCCTGGGGAAAAAGAACAAAAAAAAATAAATCACTGTAAGGGTAATGGCTTTTAAGGGTAGAACAAAGGTCTGAAGCAGTAAATGTAGCACTCAAACATTTGAAACCAAAAGTTCAAAGTATTCCAAGAAACCAGGGTAAAAAAAAAATAAAATAAAATAAATAAATTAAACCAAATAAAACCAGGATCTTGCAGTTTAGTCGCTGAAATGATCGGTTAGTGTGTTGGCATTTATGGGTTTTAGGAGACTGGACTGGTAAACCCCATGCTATGATTAATAAGAGATGATTATAAGAAAGGACCTGTATTTACTGTAACTTTTTCAGCTTTCAGATCTACTAATGGGTATATTTGTCTGTTTTCACTGCAGCGACAAGAGGCTCAGCCAGACCTTGGTAGCAGGGCCACTCCATGAAGTTCACTCGCAGCAACTGCCTCAGAAAACCCAGCATTTCCACTCAGGCAAGGGCAACACGCCCAAGAAAGATGCAACGAGGACAAACTAATCCAAGGAACCCCACTTTCTTCACCCAGAAAGAGGCAATAGCATCAGTGCTCTTCCCATGCTCTCACTTTTCTACTTAGGAGAAGGCAAGGCAGTCTTGGCCAGCTTGACCTTTTCTTCTCCTCCTGAGACTCAACATCTGGAGCCAACGACGCTTCCATTTGCAGCTTCCCAGGGTGGGTCTCCAACTCAAGAGGTAAGATATTTTGGGTAGTAGAAACCATATTTTTCTAATCTTTATCTGTCAAAAACAAGTATTTGTTTTCTGCTGGGCGCTGCACATAAATCCCAGGAAGCTGACCTTTCCAGCACAGACGTTGCTTAGCTAGATGATTTTATTCTTTAATTACTTAATTACTGACAACACGAGCTCTGACTACCAGCAGACTATCTACTGAAAGGGCTGTTTCCAACATTAGAACATCAACTTCCAGCTGAAAAAGCCTGGCGCCCACTTCTTTTGGAGTCTAACACAGTGTTGACACACCACTGACAAAAGTAATTCAAGATTATTTTTCGAGTCCTCTCTTTCCTTGCTGGAACAGCAGAAATTTTCACTGAAGTTTGACCAAAACCCCGAGAAGCTGATGAAGCAACTAGAGAGCAGCAACTACCACAGATTATTGAGAAGTTTGCTTTAGGAAAAACTGCCTGAATTCTGTAAAAACGAACGCCCAAACTGGCAAGAATCCAATTTTTCCTCAAGATAATGACAAGAAGAAAATACCATTCCCCACGTTCATGTCCTGTTAGAGGAACATCATCTAAAGTTCATGGGCTGTGTGAGAAAGGAGCTGATTTGAGTAGGTACCGGCCGGATTAGCTGGCCCGTGATCAGATTGTTATCAAGGATATGGTTACGCAGGCAGAGCACAGATTGCAAAGCTGTGTTTTGTTTCTCTTTTAAAGGCTTTTTAAATTTTTTTTTTTTTTTTTTTTGCATTCACTGGTAGAGAGAATAAAACAGAACTGGAGCCCCCCTTCTGTCAACAGACAAAACTAGTATATGAGATGCAGAGGCATATCCCCCGTTCTGGTACAAGATTATCTTACTCGTGGACACAACTAGAGCTGGGGATGACATCAGGTTTTCCCCCAGACTTCAAGAGGCCCTCACTGTGGTGTAACTTCAGCTTTGGCAATCTCTTGAAGCAAGAGCTGGACCCCACAGCGCTACTGTTAAGCCTTTCAGGGCAATCCAGAACTTAAGGTGCTAAAGGGCTTGCATTACCCTTTGCTTTTTTTTTCTTGCAGAATTTCTCAAATCGAAACCCAAGAAAAACAAGCAAATTTCCTCAGAGGAACCCTCCAAGCAGCTGTGCAAAACTCCAAAAGGTCCTGGTGACAAGGGGACGAAGAAGCTGAACGATACAAGCCAGAGTCTGCTGGTGAAGAGTTCATCGACTTTCTTAAATGCTTTTTAAAAACAAGCCTGCTATGGGAAACTTTTTTAAGTGTCCTGCCTCATTTCCTGATGCCTTGGAACAGGAAGGGAAACAGGTCATAACGGCACTGTTTGCAACAGAGCACAGATGTCTGCAGTTGTTGAAGGCTTTCCACGAGCTCCTAATGCCGGTAACGGCACAAAGCAGTTCCTAGAATGCCAAAAGTTCCCCGCTCTATCAGGAAGATAACCCAGGAACTGATTTGTCCAAGCCACTGAGGGGTTTTTTTCCACTGCACGGTATATGAAGATGAAATGATAAATGCCACTTTTCCCCTTGGCTGCTTAATTTTGAGACACCCCATGCTTTCAGGACCGCGTCCGTTCATTAGCGCTGTCTGCCCACGGTTGCCTACGGGGCCAACGAGCACCAACTGACAGTATTTTGCTGGCTTGAGAACAGTCTGCTTTCAAAAGATGAGGAGCTGTTTCTTTTTAAAGAATAACCACAGAAGCTGACTGAAAGAGCAGGTTGATCACACTCATTTCTTTCACACTAAGCTTGTACTGGACCGTGGTAGGCTGCGTCAAAACGATAATGCAGTTACTGTTTGACTCTTCCATTGACTTGCAACATCGAGCTTTGTCTCTTCACACAGAAGACTTTTTGGGAGGCAAAGAAGGTCAGAATGAGTAGGCGGAGAGAGAGGAACCAAACATAGCTATGTTTTCTAAGTAGAGCTGCTGTAGCACATGCTGATGGTAACCAACAGAACAAAATACTAGGAATTTTCTTGCTTTGATCATCGAAGGTTAAGCAGGAGAAAGAGGACTACTATTTACAGTCATCTGTTTTCTTCCTCCACGCTGTAGAGTAAGACTGCTTTCCACATCTGTTTGCAAAGCAGGCTGTTAACAGTCTCCCCACCAAAAAGCCCGTGCTCGTGCTGCTCCTCTGTGTCTCTTGCATGAAGGATAAACCGCTTTTGACCTCAAGAACATGATCCCTGCAAGCTGGGGTTTTTTTCCAATCTGGTGAATCATATTCCCATGTGATAGAGAAGATCCTTTCTCCTGAACATACGTTGTCTGAAGCAGACAAGAGTGTTGGAGATGTGACAATAGGTCATCGAAAGAGCTTTCCAGCGTGGCCTTGGAGATGACGGCATCGTGCAGCAAAAAGCAGGGGGGAAAGGAGACCTCAGCTTTTGTAGTGGTTAGAATGGGTGAGGTGGAAATTCAAGGCCTTTTCTGGCTTCATTCCTGTGACAGGGAAAGCAGCAGGGGCAGCTGCTGCCCCCAGAATAAACCTCCTTCTAATTCTGTCTCCTCCCTTGTTGAGAGTGGATCAAGACCTTCTCCTCTAATCCAACAAGTATAAAAAACCCTTTCCTCATTCATGCTTCATCTTGTTGAACACGAGCCACCTGCCCGGTTTGGATCTAACTGTGAAACAAAAGCAAAGATGACTCTGGTGGAAGTGGGTTGTAAGTGAAATGGCAAAGTGCCAGGAGACTTGTCAGAGCTCCCTCACCCACCACAACTGCAAGCAAAGAGAAGAGCGAGCTTGTTTGCACCCAGCTCTTCTCACCTTTATCTGGATCCCTCCTTGAAGCCTGCAGATGAAATCTGTATCTGCAAACACTTCTGAACTCTGGTAACAAACTCACCCAGAACAAACCCCACCTTACACTCAGAAGGATGCCCAGAAACTGCACAAATCAAGCTGCTGACTGAAGAATAGAAATTGAGATTTGAATTTTTTTTTCAGAAGAAAACAAAAATGACTTCCCTCCCCCAACACTCTGGCCCCTAAAAAAAGAAAAACAAACAAAAAAAGAACTGGCTGGAAGGTGTTGGTGAGCTGCCTGCTGCTGAGAAGGCAGGAAAAAATTACCAAGGATTTCACGAGGCTGAACATTTTGTGCTCCCAATGACACATCTGGCTTGGCATCCAAGCTGCAGAGAGGCTGATATACCCACTGTAATAGATATTACATCTCAGAACACATCTTTGTGCTGCACTAAGAAAACCCAAACTGTTGCATTTTAAGAAAAAAACACAAATCTATAACAGTTTCAGTAAATACAAGTTATTATTGAAAAATGTTGTATTGAAACTTCAGAGACAGAATGGACCATTCATTACCAGTATTAGAGTCACACTTGGACAAGCAGCTGCTCTGTGAGTAGAAGGTTTAAAAATAAACTCAAATACTTTCAAGAAGTTTTTGGGCTTTTTCCCCACACCCTCCCCAGCTAAAGGAACAGAAATCAGCACTGGAAACCCCAGTTAATTCAAACCCATGCTCAGTTTGGTGTTTCTTCCAATCCTACAAAGAAGTGACACGACACTTGCCTTGCTGAGCATAATCAAGGCAAAATACTACATGAAGCACTGCCCCATGTGAAGCACTGCTTTCAGTTTCTTCCAATAAAGCAAATTCATAATAAAAATTAAATTGCACAATGCAATGACTGTGAGTGAAGTTTCAGAACTGTGTTTTCAGTCACTTTAGAAAACACTCTTCCCTGGTTTCCCTCCTCTATGGCAGGTTAGCATGTAAAGAATGGAGACTCCTAATTCGAAGGAAACGTGTTACTTCCAAGAATATGCCAGAAGCAACACAGAAGAAACACTGAATTCCTGTGAAACCAGCAGAAGCCTTCTCCATTCCTTTCCTGAAGTCTTTTATCTGAAGTCTTTATCACCAGCTTTCACGTAACAACTCTCCTGAGCAGGGAAGACAGAAGGAAATACACCCAAACCATTCTCTACTGGTTTCTGATGGTAACTATTTAACAATATCCTGCAATTTGCTTTTCCCATTTTTGAAGGAAAGGGTCACAACACGTGAACTGACCAGGCCACGGCCAGAGCTCAGCTCTGGTGTGATAAATAATTAATAAAACATACTTATATCTGCTGTCTCTTTGTCAAGGGATCATTTCAACAGCAGCTCAACAGAATTTAAAGCATTCTAAGCTGGCAGGGAGAATAATGCAAAAAGAACTTTAAATAACCAGCAGAGGAGTTTAAGTGCTGTGTTGGCAGGCTTTCTTTTCTTTCCTAAACCAGGTAATTTTGTCATTCCTGGACATTTAATTTGATCGGTTGAGAAACTGAGGCCCAGTGTTGCAGGTACTTTCCCTCACCTTACTTATCACTCCGAATCCAGACAAGATGCTCGGTGTAACTCGACCAAACAACGCAGCTCTAAAAGCAGCAGCCTGACCTCGTAACCACACTCAAATATATCCCCGTTTTCAATGCTGGTTGTCTTCCTTTACAAGAATTTCCTACTTACACTAACCACGTTAGCACTCAAAATAAAAACAGCATATAAAAACCACACATACAAAGCTTATTAGTCTTCAATACTGCATTTAAAATAGAAATGGCACAGCCTGATTTGCACTCACTTCAGAATTACCCAAAAGCTGAGCTAGGCTTGAGTTCTACAAAGATCTGTAGGCATCCAAGAGCCTTTCATTCTATTTGAAAGAAATGCACTCTTTTAATAGTTCTTTTTTTGCATACTCCTTGAATTTATATATTGTTTTCCCCTTCTGTGAAGCTGTAGCCTGGTAATTCTGTCAATTCTGTGATTTGTGTCTTGGGCTCGTGCACGAGTGTAGCACAACTTCAAGACTGCTCACTGAGGTAGCACAGAGTGAGGGTGGAAACCTGGGTGAATGGACATTCACTCACTCACTCGAGGCCCAAGATGTATTTAGAAAAGTAATGAAGTGGTTGAAAAAAAATGCAATCTGAAAATGACTGACTCCAAACCATTTCAACTCACGGTTTCTATAGGAAAAAATCAATTCTTCTTTTCTCTCTCTGTTTCTCTTTCTAGGGAAGTCCCATTTTCTCTCAGCTGTAATTTTGCTGGGGGCCTCACTCCTCTCTCTTTTCCCTTCCCTAGCAGAGTGGAAACTGCATTCACTCCCCATTCCTTTGGTCTCTCAGGTGAACAAGCACATACATGCTACACACTACTCAGCTTCCCCTTCAGCACATCCAGGCTGGATTTCCCTCATTTCAGTCAAAATGTACCTTGGCTAGCAAAAGAAGTCTAAAAATGCACATATAATTTTATGTTTATCTTCTGGGCAGAGGAATTGTCAGTGCACTTTACCTCTGCGTGAGCAGTTCCAGTGTGAACTGGTGCAGTTCAGACTTTACCTCCCCCTGTATTCTTAGTCTCCATCACTTTAATTTGCTTTCCTTTCCTCTCTCCCATCAAACAGTTCCCTCTGCTCCTTCTCCTGAGCTTTTCAGAACTCAAACATAACCAGCAAAATTCAAAACAAAATAAGACTGGAGAAGGCAGGTAAGAAATCAGCTGCACCAAATATGAAAAATTAGCATGAAGAGCAGGAAGGTGGAAATAGAGAGACATCTCCCTTTCTGCTATTATTCCCCATGATGGATACACCTATATTTGCAATCTCTTATTAAAGTCTTGGAGAAGTGCAAGGAGAAATGGTGTTCCAATGAAGAGTACAGCACCAGGGAAGTTTTGAGAGCGCTGGAAAACAACATTGTATGGAAAAAAATGTGTTTGCTGTACTGAACTGAACTTCTTCCCTTTGTAATGCACATACTCAGTGCTATTGGATTTAAGCAGAAGACATAAAATTATTTGTGTTGTGCTTTTATGAATATGGCAAAGCAATACAATCACTAGAACACAATGAAAGTCAACACGCTGCTCTTAGAATGCTTTGCAGAGCTAAAAGTTCCTATCAATTAATTTTGACTTATTAGGTAAGAATAGCCTGGAAAAAAGGCCAAAAGCTGACAACTCTGGACTCGGTGTGCATTAAATAGAGAGGAACTGGTTAGAAAAAAAGGTCTGAACGATTATGGCTCTCCCTTTCAGCTGAGGTTTAAAGAGGTCCCACTATGCTGCAGTGGACACATCTTAACCTTCCGGTAGTAGGGAAAGAAGCAAAGCTAGAGACAACTCAGCAAGTTTTATCAGAAACCCACATTTTTAGCATCTTACTCAGGTTTAAATGTTGTCTGCTTATGAAATGTGTAGTGGCAATACCCTTCGTGGAAAAGTTAGTTTTAAACTGCAGCTGAACAGACATTCTCAAAACAGCAATGGGTTTTTTTTCTGTTAACTCATAACATGTTCCTCACTGAGGGAAACCCATGAAGACAAACCTTCAGAAGCACAATTAAACCTTGGTTACAAAAGACCCAGATAACAGCAAAATAAGATAAAAGCCTGACCTTCTGAAGTCCTCCATTCTCCTCCACCAAAGGAGGAAGAGCACTGGTGCTATTGGTTGATGGTGGTTCGACATTGTAGTCACGAAAGCAGCAGAATAAGGTGCTAAAGATACTTCGACTCCTCTGCTTCTTCAAGCTGATATTACATTGGGACACTATAAAAAAAAAAGCAGAAAAATAAATTCATGTAGCACAGCCCTAGTTTTTCAGGCCACAATGAATTTAAGATGCATGGTTATTACCTCAGAAGTCCTTTTCAAGTCTTAAGATAAGCTCACAGAGATTTGCCATCATGAGAAGACCCCCCGGTCTTCCCTTTCAACATTGTTTTCCCCTAACTCACACACTGATGTTAGAATCATAGAAGGGCTTCAGTTGGAAGGGACCTTAAAGATCATCTAGTTCCAACCCCCCTGACATGACCAAAGGCAAGACCTTTGACTGCACAGAGATCCAGGTTGGTTATCCTATTACTAACCAACCTGGATCTCTGTGTAATCAAAGGTCTGGCCATACATTTTTAAAGACTGAAAACTGTAGAGAAAAGAAACAGATATTCCAGACATAGAGAAAAACTTCTGCCCTTTGAGGGTGATGGAGCCCTGGCCCAGGCTGCCCAAAGAGGTTGTGGAGTCTCCTCCTCTAGAGAGATTCCAAACCTGCCTGGACATGATCCTGTGTAACCTTCTCTGGGTGACCCAGCTTTAGCAGGCAAGTTGGACAAGATGATCTCCCAGAGGTCCCTTCCAACCCCTCCCATTCTGTGATTCTGTGAACCATTTAGAGAAATGAAATGCACATAAGAAATCCAGTGACTTCCCTAAGATTCAAACTCCTGAAAATTAGATTGTGAACAAAAAGAAGAAAGGAGAAAGGAAGCAAAAGAATCATAGAATGCTAAGGGTTGGAAGGGACCTTTGGAGATCATTGAGTCCAACCCCCCTGCCAGAGCAGGAACACCCAGGGCAGCCCACACAGGAACAGATCCAGGCAGGTTTGAAAGTCTCTAGAGAAGGAGACTCCACAACCTCTCTGGGCAGCCTGGGCCAGGCTCTGGCACTCTCACAGTGAAGAAGATTTTCCTTATATTGAGATGGAAGGAGAAAGGAAGCTGAAGGAGAAAGGAAGCTGACGGAGAAAGGAAGCTGAAGGAGAAAGGAAGCTGAAGGAGAAAGGAAGCTGAAGGAGAAAGGAAGCTGAAGGAGAAAGGGATGGAAAAACTGTTTTAGAATATTTTCATTAATACTTGATTTGATCACTAAATCTTGTAATGATCTACAAGGATTTGTCCCACGTGTTGGAGTGCAAAGCCCAGCAGACGTAGCTCTCTACCAAGGCAGGGACAGGCAGGAGCACCCCTTTCACGGTGGGCCCTTGGCACAGCCCTTTCCCTTTGATGTTTGTCACTGAGCGCTATCGATACTCGACCTGCTAACATCACGTGGGAACACGAGAGACACCCAGGCCACGTGTGTCTGGTAAAGAACTGCTTCTCCACAGCTGTCCCCGTGACACCAACCACCACGCACCCCCCTGCTGTATTGCCTTCCCTTGGCCAGGGCCAGCTGACCTTCTCCAGCAAGCACTGGAAAACCTTAGATTACAGAGATTAATGGCTTCCTTTTCAGAGTCAACAACTGATTTCATTTAAAACTCACGCAAACAAGCCTGAACAAGTTAGCTTTTTATTTTTTTTTTCCTCACAGATACGCAGCAGTGCACCTTAAAATAGCTAACTCTGAAAGGGGGATCACCCTGAGAAAAAAAGGATGCTGTGAAAGTTGTTGCACCAGGCACATTAACAGTCACCCACCGACTATGGAGTTTCTTTATATTCCAGATTAGAAGGAACAAAACACTCCCCTCATTGCAAATTTTGAGGGTAAGTGATGTTCTTAGTAAGCCCCATTACACGTATCAATACATAATTCCCCATCTTTCCTCCTCTCTCAGATTAGGGAACTGCCACATTCCTCCTGACATTACAAACACATAGGATAGGCTCATTCTGGTTGGAAAAGAAAACTTCAAGGTCATCGAGTCCAACTGTTAACCCAACACTGCCAAATCATGTTCCTCAGCACCACATCTCCAGGGCTTTTAAATCCCTCCAGCGACTGGGACTCCACCACTGCTGCGGGGCAGCCTGTTCCACGGCTTGACAACTCTTTCAGAGCAAATCCAAGTTCAACATCAAGTACAATCAAGGCAAGAAACACAAATAACGCGTTTATTAATATACAAAGAAAACGTCAGTGAAAGAAGAGTCGTGTAAGAAATGGAACAGAGCTCTCCTGGAAGGTTTCAGGGACAGCACCGTGCCCTGAATCAGCCGTGTGCAGGCACAGCCGTGTGCTTTGACAAGAAAGCCTCACAGTGCCCATTCCGAGTGAACTTTCAGGCACTCTCTGGAAAGATGAACAAGATTTTCTGATTTCAGAGAACCAGCACAAGCCAGACATCTGCCTCAGCAGAGTGAGCAACGCTCAGCTTCAATTATTAGTTGCTACTAAAAGGCAAGTGCACTGGCCTCAAAACCGAACGGGGTTTATAAACTTTCACCATTTAACAAGCGCTCAGAAAACAGACTGAAGTCAGAAGAGTGCACAGATTCCTGCAGGTCTGTGTGTTTCAGGAAGTGTTTCATTACTTTGAAGCCATCTGTAAACTGAACCCGATCTAAACACTGCTTTTCAATACTCCAGCTCTAGAGAAAACACAGGCAAAACTCAACACGCCTTTAGAAATCCCCAAAGGATACCTGTGCAGCTAGGAAGGGCTTTTTCAAACCAGGATTCAAGAAAACCTGGATTGCAAGCACAACTGAGTTTGTGGCAGTTACCACCCGTGCAAGGACAACTCCCTTCTGACCATGAACACTGAAATAGGGTGAATGGGAAGCAAAACGCAGCACCTCCGGATCCCTACGGCTCACGGCACAGAAACCTTCCTGATAACTTGTGTTTTGTTTGCAGTGTCTACTTAACAATATGACAGCAAATAATCACAGCTGAATGCTTAAAGATGGAAATGCTCAACGATGGAAATGCTCTTACACAGCATTTATCATAAGCCTTTGGGTTTTTTCCTCAATGTTAGACTTCATCCTGCAAACAATTTTAATGCATAAGATAGTCCTCCCAAAGCCAAGACTGCATTTTATAACACAGTCCAGTCTATATGCTAGGCTGGCACTGAGGTAGCTCTTCAACACTAGATCCATTTTTATAAAGGTAATAAAAAGTTAGTGTTCAGTAAGAATTAACTAATTACCAATCCTTTGCATAAGAAACGTTCTGTGCTTGGTCTTCAACCACTGAAGAACTAACAGTTGGATCTTTTCTACACAGAGGACAGAAAGAAGCAGTAAACATTTTAAAAAAAAAATAAATCTACTGGTTTATTCCAATCTTTTAAGAATATCTGTTTCCCTTGATCAAACCACACTTTTACTCTGAGGGTGGTGAGACACTGGAACAGGGGGAGCCCAGAGAAGCTGTGGATGCCCCATCCCTGAAGTGTTTAAGACCAGACTGGATGGGGCTTGGAGCAACCTGCTGTAGTGGGAGGTGTCCCTGCCCATGGAAGGTAGGTTGGAACTGGATGATCTTGAAGGTCCTTTCCAACTCAAGCTCTTCTATGGTTTGAAATCTGGCCCCTCACTTTGCCTTAGTGAAATATATGGGTGCTGCTCGCTGGATTTCTTCTCTTCAAGTGGTGACAGTACAAACATAACAACCGTAACTCTAAAGATGTAAAGAAGCACTAATATTGAATCCCATAAATTTAGGTATTGTGGATGCCAGCAAATTTTAAAGTAGAAAACAACTGCAGAGGGCAAAATCTGGTGTTCCTGAGAAGCCTACAGGTAAGACCAGTCAGTAATGGTATGGCAATGGTGAAGAATCTTCACTCCGAGTCTGAGCAGCATCCAGCACATGGAATTCAAGAGAACTTTTTCTTCACACCCCTCCCCCCCCCCCCATCTTTTGGGGGTTACAACTTTGATCTCTGGAACCGATTTCGTACAACATCCACAGAGGCACTATACTTATTGGCCCTACCACCACTGAGTGCTGAAGTCAACTTTAAGTGACCTTTTACATCTTAACCCGTGCACCCCAAACAGAGAAAACACTGCACACCAAAAGAGCTCAGGAAAGTCAACTTCACAGTACCCAGGAAAGCAGACAGGACTGCAACCAGCAGATCCCTCCAGAAGAGCTGAAGAACAGTGCAAGACTAGAGCAATGCTCTCCCTCAACACCACCCCAGATGGACTCTTAACCCCAGCTTAAGGACCTCCTTAACCTGAAGACATCGACTGCATACAGAACAGTCTTCAATGAATTCCCCTTTCATGATTTTGTCCCGTCAGGTTTTGAACCTACAACAGCTTTCAGTGCCACAAGTATCCCGTGGCAAGAAGGTGCTCAGCTCACTCAACAGTTCAGCTGTTTCGTAACTCTCACACTCCTTGTTTCTTATCTTTATGCCATCTCCAATTCCTATTTTTGGGCATGGGGAAGGGGGACTAGAACCATACACGATATCCAGGACCAAGGGAGAGCACCATGAATTTATACACTCACACAATGCTTTGTTCTCTTACTTTTCTAATAATTCCTAACATCTTCCTTGAGTTTTACAAGTTAGCTAACAGGAGTTTTCAAAAGATCTTATTATAACACCAAGATCTCTTCATTAGCAGATATTTCAGGCATCGCTGCAAATCCAAGTCACGAATTCTTATCTCTTCCCATGCAGAAAACTTCACGTGTATCTACATTTAATTCCATCTGCTATTTTCAGAGCCAGTCATTCAAAATCATGCCGCCTTCCTGCAACTCTTCAGTTGTTTTACATCCATATACAGATGTGCATATATGCACACACGTTCACGTACATGCACAAATACATCCCCCCCTTTCCCTTCTTTCCCTTTTCCCTATGGTTTAATGCTACACTGCAGAGCAGACTGCACAGATCCCTGTGTAACACCTTCCCCAGGCATCTCATGGGGGTCTGCAAGAGCCTTCAGCAAAGCACTTTCTCAAATGATCTGAATTTATAAAAGACTATTTGCAGACAGTCCAAAAAAAATCAATCAGAAACAGGAGCACAGATCTTCCTAGGAGGGAAGACCCAGCAGTGAACATTTCCTCTGATTTCAAAGTGTAGGGTCATCTACCTAAAAGAGGAGAGATTTAGACTGGATATAAGGAAGACATTTTTTAATGTAAGGGTGGTGAAACACTGGCCCAGGGTGCCCAGAGATGTGGTTGCTGCCCCATCCCTGGAACCATTCCAGGTGAGGTTGGGCTCTGAGCAACCTGCTCTAGTTGCAGATGTCCCTGCTCAGTGCAGGGGGTTGGACTGGATGACCTTTAGTCCCTTCCTACCAAAACCATCTACGATTCCACAGCAATCACATAAGCTTAAATGGGACATGCACAACCATACTGGGTTGTTATAAAGAACAGGCAGAAAAAAAACCCCAAAGAGCCCCAAATATCACAGACAAATGTAACAGAAATTAATACAAGCACGTGCTAATCTACAGCATCTTCTCAAACCATCCTTTGGAGACATGGGACAGTCTCCCCCCTATCAGGACAGTTCCAAGAGCAGCAAGAGCTTTTCCCTTATGCACTGTACACTCAAAAAAAGTTTAGTTCAGAGCTTCCCCCATCACATTTTGCTGTAGTTTTGCGAAATGCCAAAACCAGTGCTGTGCAGTCATCATACAAACCAACCTCTCGCTGCTGCAGGAAGCCACCATGGGATGACTGGAGGGTTCCTCACCCAGCTCCATCCCTCCACAGAGCAGAAGCCAGCTAATTACTGCTGCTTTTTTATTTTTCTTTCCCTAATTAGATCAATGCTATAGACACTTCCCCCCAAATAACATAAACTGGGTAATGAAGAGACTTTCCGCGTGCTTACAGCCAAACTTGCTAAATGCAATAAAATGAACATCTGTGTTTTGTGAGCTTTCTAACAAGTTTGTTTATGATACAAACTGGAAAGACGCAAGTCAGAACGCAGTGCTATTCAACAAAGCCCTTCTTCAAAAGGGAGCAGTTTCAGAATTTATCCGTGATTAGAGACGCATCTTTTCTCGATCTCCTTAAGAGGCTGTATCTGAGATTATTAGAAAAAATGAAATTTTCTAACCTACATAACCATTTTGAGCTTGAGTCAAGCAGCAGAAAACCATTAACTCTGCTTCTACAGCTCCTATTTTTGTGATGGGTCGACCAAGGCAGAAATTCTTTTATGAGATTGGTGCCAACTCTGCACGCGATGCCCACGGAACCGTGGTTTCCAGTGCCAGTTGCAGTGCATCACTGAAAGGTTTCATCTGCCATGGGAGCTTTGCAGAAAACACAGTCACGTACCTGAAACAGCCTCCCACAACTGCTTTAACCTTCAAACATCTATAACCCAGGCAAAGTGCTCTGTTTCTATTCAGCATGATACACCCCAGAATTATCTTCATTTCAGCCGAAGCTGGAAACTTCTCTTCCCGCAAAAACATAATTAAATAAACTTCAGGGTTTAGTTTTTCCACTGAAATTGTTTCTTTGAAGGGAGGGATCTCGGACTAGTTTAGTGAAAGGAAAAAAAAAATAAAATCTTTCCAAAACATTTAACTCCCCCTTGCCAGCAAACCCTTTCCTGTAGGCTGCCTTAGGAGCCTGCTCTGGATGAGCTGATCGCATGGTCAGCCAAGAAATAAAAGATTAAACATGTAAGGCATGTAGGGACCTGGGGGAAAAATAACCAAGTATACTCATTTTGTAACTCAGATATTGTCTTTATCTCACTCTCATCTATTTAAAGTAGCTCACTACACTTGGACCTGAAAAAAAAGGTCAATAGGATTGATGAATTTTAAGGAATTTTAGGGAAAATGGAACATTACTTATTACACCATTCCCTGGTGTTTTGGGAAAGAAGCTCAGAAGTTGCACCTGTAAACTAAGATCGAATGGTTAGGCAAGAACAGCTTATCTCATCCAAAGAGAAGTTATCTAGCAGGTATCAGAACACTACAGTTTGCTTTCCATACCTGTGGAAGTCCTATAAAAATACACTGTCACACAGTACCTAACACAAAAGGAGAGAAATCAGCCAGACAAATGTTAATTCAAGACAGCTAAAGCTGTGTGAAAAAAAGAAAAATACATCTTCCTAACCAAACACAGCTTCTGAAACATTTCTGTTGTAGCTGCTTAAAGGAAAAATATGATAAAAAAAAAATATAAAAAAAATCTTCTTTTGCCCTACATAAATTATTTATCCCTCTACTTAAATCTGGGTGGATTAAATACCTGCCGTTGGTTATCGGATTCTCATTTTCTAAGGATCAAAATAGTGAAATTCTGAAGTCACTTCTTAAATAGATGGCTGGGAATTCAGCATTGCTCTCGGTACAAGGCTGGGATGCATCACAAGATACAGCCAGGGAATGTTCAAACAGCAACTCTACACAGAAGACTCTTAACTGACAAAGAGGGATAAGAAACCATGAAAAGGCTCAAACCAGCACAAAAAACCCAATGGATCCCAAGGCAACTTCCCAAATCATTAAGGAGTTGGTGCACTTGGGTCTCTACACTGAGGTTTGGCTGGACATACGTACGATACGAAGGTTATACCATCACATATATGTGTCAGCTTCTCCCAGGAGCCATGAATTCAACACACGTGCTGTCTTGCAGTGTTGTACTATTCCAAAAGTTTGGATTTTCCAGTAGCAACCTTCCTATGTTAAAAGAAATTCCCCTGTCAGAGCCCAACTCCTTGCGTTTATTCACCCCAAAGACCGAAGGCAGATCCACTGCTTCAGGGGGATCCACATTTTGTAATGAAGCTGAGAAGTTAAAAACTGTTTTAACAACCTAATTAACCTGCTGAACTACGTTCTGAGTGAAATACCTCCAAGATCAAATTAAACAGTGCAGATTTGGGGCCCTTCCTTTCCTGCTTCAGTGCTTAACAAGCTACCAGGGTCACGCCGAGACCGCTTCCAATTTTGAGAAGCAGCACATGTAGATCCGTATCTCCAAAGCACTGAAAAGTAGGTCTCCTTGTGATCCAGGAAGAAACTAATTAACACTTGACACTTGCATTTTTGTGCCCGTATCGCTTGCTGCTGGATAGCCAGGGACAGATGCTGGATGAGAAGACAAAGGAGAAGTTGATGTCCACCTCCAGTGGAGCTCCAGTAACACCTCCAGCAACATGAGCCAGGGAGCTGCTGTACCTAAACAGCTGGACAGTGTTTAAACAGGAGCAGAAAGTGCCCACCCAGCCTTTCCTGGGTTCTCCGAGCTAGAGAAGAGCTCGAGCTGGGCTCAGTACCTATCCTGTGCTGTGCATCCACCCACCTGGTCAGCACGTGGCATCCCAAGAGAACACCAAGGACCAAAGGCCCGTACTGAGGTGCCCTGGTATTCAAGGCCGACCTGTGCACGCTCACTTCCTTTTCATGTAGAGCCAAGAAGCTGCTGAACATGCTGAAAAAGTGGCTACAAGGATACATGACATGTTTGTAGTGCATACGTGTCCATATGCACACGTAAAGGCACGTACACGCAGTTCACACTCAAACCCTTCCCTAATAGTTGCATTTTTTGAGAAGAGCCTCAGCTCTTCCTGTGTTCCAGAGGAGCCTGTGGATATAAATTCTCAAAACATACGTCTGATTAAAAAAGGAAAAGATACAGAAATAGTAAACAAAATAAGTAGCCACACCCCACGGTCACTCTTCCATCAGCCGGTACTGCGAAAAGCTGCCCCGTGAACAAAGGATCAGAACCACTTTGAATTCTTTGGGTTTTTTCCAAGAAAGAACCCTCATCTCCCTTTCACACCACGCACAGGGCACGGTTGCAGCCCCGGAGTTTAGTGTTCGTTGGCAGAAGTGATCAAACTCCGTGGGGTTTGGGTTTTTTTTTTTCCTTTCCTATTTTTCTTCCTTTCCCTTTTTACTTCCGAAGTACAGTTCACGCAGCGCACAAGTGATGCTTTCAAAACAGATTAAGGGCAGAATAAAATAAGGCAAGTAATAGAAGAATAAATAATGAGATAGAAGAAATAATT
>WTSP01027547.1:0-23558 GCA_025331215.1 Actenoides lindsayi | reverse complement strand
GCAACCTGCTCTAGTGGGAGGTGTCCCTGCCCATGGCAGGGGGTTGGAACTGGATGATCTTGAAGGTCCCTTCCAACTCAAACCATTTCATGATTCTATGAAAATCAGCGTTAAGTGGACAACTAGAAGAGATCAGACTCAGTGTTCATCTAGGAAGTGCCCAGATGACCACTTCTTTGTCAGGCACAGGGCTGTAACCTTGTTCTAATAGAAAGCAGGTGCACATTAAGAACAGAGGCTTTTATGGACAGCGATGTAAGGAATGAATATTAACCCCACTCCAAACGCACCGTGTGGTTTAGGAAATGAGAAGTCAATCCATCACCAGCAGCAGACTGGGACCTTATCCCAAGTCTCTGTGCCAAGAAAGACCCCACGTTTCACGAACTTTTGAAGCAACTTTGGTGAAACAGCTCACGCTGCAGATTTCCAGGTGGAGCTCTGCTCTGTGTGGAGCACTGCTAGTAGATAACCTACTGTCCTACATTTTTCAGGTGCTAGTCAAGATAGTGAGGAGCAAACACCATGGCTGAAAAGGCAGAAGAGAAACGACCGTGGTCTATTCCACATGGAATCACATTTTCAAGGCAAAGCCCTAGGAAGCAAAAACAAACACAAAAAAAGACTATTCCAAACCACACGATCTTTCTTCCACCTGATGCAACCCCTTTTAAAGCAACGTCCAGAAAGAGAGCTGAACTCACGGGAGGAAGCAGTGAAGATGAGCGCGCGGACGCCACTACAATCCCGCGGGGAGGTTGTTTTTTTGGTGTTTTGTGGGTTTTGGGGGTTGGTTGTTTTCGGGGGGGGGGGGGGTTTGTTGTTTTTTTTTTTTTTCTTTAAATCTATTTTCCACTGAAGCGAATCGCTTAACTCCACGGCTAAACCACGCATTGATTAGCTGCTATTTTTGCTTCCACGGGGCTATCATTGACAGCAGTTTTGCTGAAAAGAGCCTCCCAACAAACACCGAAAATAGCAGCGGAGCCAACGGACAAAACGGTTTGCGGCAACACGTCAAAAATGTGCTGTCAAAGAGTAAACTTCTTGCCTCAGAAAGCGAAGAGGCTTTTTTTAACCGTTCACCTACCAACCTGCAGCTCTTGAGGAGCCCTCCAGTCATCCGTAGCAGAGACACACGGCTCGATTCGTTATAAAAGCATGCCAGATATGGCTGGTAAATCCCAAATCATGGAAAACTGGAGTTGATCATTACAGTGCTAACGTTCAGTGGTTTGCAACTTTTGCCAAAGGTGGAGAAAAGAACCCACCTCCCTTTTACTGTAAATGCTTCAGTTTGGGAACAGCGAATCATGTCCTGCTATCCCGGAACGGAGCGCGCCAAGTGCTCGGCTAATCCACTTGCAGAGATTTATTGTTGTTAAAATTTATTTTATTTTTTATTTGTTTTTACTTCTCAGCTCCAAAACTCTTCCCCTGCCGTTTCACTGCAGGAGAATAAAGACTCTATCTTATTAGGCAGCTTAATGATATGTTAATCTTGAAGCGAAACACTGGAGTGAAACGCTGAATCCCGTCAGCAAAACAAACTAACAGTCAGAAAATGTGCTGCTGAGTGTAACAGAGCTGCAAACCCAAATCACGGGAGAAACCGAAGCAGTAATTAACACAAATTGGTTCATTTGAGACCGAATGAACAGAATGTAAGTAACCTGCCAGCATGACACAGCTGAAACAAAGGGAAGAGTTCGCTTCTCACGGACTAGTCATCAGCCGAGGGATGCTGCAAAAGGTAGAGCTGAAGCAAGGAGAGGTCAGAATTTTATTGGGAGGTACAAAAGGAATTTTATGGTTTGGTTTTTTCTTTTGAAGACAGGATTCAGAGTGGTGTTTTTTCAACATGAGGTATAGATTTTGGACAGGAATACCTGCCCTGTCATTTGTTTTTTCATCTCCTGCACTGAAAATTAATGTTCATGGTATTCTGATGAGATGCTAAGATGATGATGAAAATAATAATAATAATAATTCATTCTTCCTGAGGCTGTGCAAACAGCAGGTTATATGAAGCACTAAACTATTTCATCTCTGCAGCTTCTGTGCTAAAATAAGAAGTTAGGGCAAAAAGCAGGACCTAAAATACTGTTGTCCTACAAGTCCTGGGAAAGTTAAACTCAAGCAGCAGAGAAAGATTATCCTATCCACAATAGATTAATAAATAAATAAATAAAAATACAAAGAAACCCCAGCGTTCATATCACACACAAAAAAATAATCCCTACCAAGCCTTAACAGTTGTTTTCTGTAACCATAGAGGAGCATTTTGCAAGGGGCAGGTTGTCCCTTGTTGCAATCTTTAACCCCTGCTCCTCCTGCATCTTTATGCAGATGGGACAGTCAACGGGTCATTCTCAAAGGTGAGGAACACCAGGGAAGCACAGCACTGAAAAGAGAGGACTCATGTCAGCTGCAAACACTGCAGTTTATTGGAATAAAACCAAAGATTTTGAAGAGTACAAACTCCAGCCTGACATTCGCATCTCTTTTGTGACCTGCAGAACTTCCTGGTGATGTTAAGATGTAACTGGGACAAAAAAATAAGAGCAGGCAGAATGAAAGAAGACTTGAAAAAGCACCACAAACCGCCAAGGTTCTTCTGTGTTGCTGTTCTCTCAAAACCCAACCTTCTCTACATGAAGTCCATGGGTATATCACCCTACAGTATAATCTCAAATTCTATTTTAAATCACTATATGTTTGGGAAAAAAAAATAACTAACACATCAAAAATGTAAGAAAAAAGCAGCTGTCAGATGGCAATTTATTTTGAAAAGCAACCCATTCTTTAAGCCTCTTGTTCAGGAACACTGAGCTGTTTATGGATCCTCATGTCATTTCTGGAAGGAGACCAGAACTACCTGGTACCATTGAAGTCCTCAATCTCATTTGCAGCACAGCGGTGCTCAAAGTCTCCTCAACTTGACAAAATCATATATAAAAGCCATTCCCATAACTACCTCTCACTGAGATGATACAGGCTGAGGTTCTGTGTGTGTGTTGCAGAGAATACACCCGACTGCCACGCAGAATTGCCGCAGGGTATTATCAACTGCCAAGCTTTCATGCCGAGAAAGTTGAATTTTCAAGGCACGAGGATCTCATCTGAATTTTAAATCCAGCCAAGCTCAGGTTGGTTTCAAGGCTGAGTGTGAATACACACTGGGTAACAACGGCAAACTACTGAGGAGTGAGACCGCTACGTAACTAGGAACACGTTTGTCAAGGAGTAACACGTATCATTTAATACCAGCAATAATAACAACAACAACATTGCCTTGCTTCCTTCCAGTAGCTGACACCACTATCACCTTCATGTAAATACATCTCCAGAATAAACAGTTTGTCTCCAGCCATAGCTAAGCAACTCCAGGTATTCTGGATGATGGCCTCAAAGGGGATCCAAAAAAGCCATGAAGAGTTTCTGTGGGGTTTTTTAGTGGGCTGGCTGTGGGGTTTTTTGGTTCTTCATTGTTGGTGGGTTTATGTTTTCCTTTTCCTTCTTCATTTTGGGGGAGTTCAGTGTGGTTCTGAAGCAAGTACATGTTGTTGCTCTATTTGAAATAGGAACTAATGCAACATTTTTATTAACAGCATCTCTTGAGCTTACCTGTTTCTAGCTTTCCAGAGACTCTGCTTTCTAACTCACCTGGTTTTTACTTTAACAAACAGATACAAGCACTGTAGCACTAAAAGTGTGCTTCCTACTTACTTTTAGCACTGAAAGTGTGCTTCCTACTTACTTTTATGCTGTAGCTATCACCCTAACACAGCACAGCCCCTACCCTAACACGTTCAAGATGCAAATCCACAACTACACAATCTGCTAAAACTGGCAGAACTCTTTGCCACTGACCCGAAGTTCCCATCTTCTGTCTTGTGAGAAAATTAACCCAATTAAAAGGAGTGTGTGTGTGTGGGGGGGGTGTTAACTACAGCTCAGATGTGCAACGCTGTACTACACACGGGTATAAAAGCACTAGTGGTGTTGGTCAGTCTGGTTCTGCCTTTGTCTTGACCCTTATCCAAATAATTTCTGATATGTCACTAGGCAATTAAAAATGCTCATAGATTAATAGCATGTATTCAATGAAACACTCAGTAACTTGGGTACCCTGTCTCAAGTACCAGCACGTCAACTCCGTAACAAGGGAGTGCTGGAAGAGAGAAGAATCCCTTTCAAATGTACTCAGCTTCCATTTTCCCAAGTGACTTCAGGATTTTGAGGGGTTTTTGACACACAGACTCTGCTGAAAGTGGGATTTTGTAAGTTGTAGTAAGGTAACTACTTTCAACAGGTGATTACGCTAAACCAAAAAATGGCTTAGATGAGCACACGAAGAGTGTGCCAAAATTGTCACAAATTTCGTAAAGCAAAGAACCTATAGCTGCAGCATTTCCTGTCTTCAGGAAAAACACAGCCAAGGCAAGTGAGAGAATGGAACGGAGCTCTGGCTCTAAGCTGGAAATCACTACAAACGTCACGAAGAGAAAGCGGTTTGCGGATGAGTTATATTGAAGGGAAGAGAGAACTGCTTGAGGAAGAGGGAAATGGCAGACAAACAAGCATTTTCCTATTCCCCTGTACATCTAGATGAACATTTTAAGCAGCTACAGCTACTTAGGTGTCCTGGTGTCCTGCCCTAACCCTCGACACGAGGGGGAGGTTAGAGAGAAGATGGAGCGAGACTCTTGGAGACAGCCAGGAATAGCAGAAGCAGCAACAGATCCAAGTTGCAGCAGGATAAATTCCTCCTACATATTAAGAATTACAGTGATCAAGCACTAGAAGAGGGCCCCAGACTGGTTGTGAAATCTCCGTCCTTGGAGATACTCAAAACTCAAGTGGGTGATGCTCAGAGCATCCTCAGCCCTGCCTTGAGCAAGGACCTGCAGATGTCCCTTCCAACCACAATTCCTGTACAGTGCCATGAGCCTGGGCATCACCTATCACAGTAACAAACCCTGTTACCCAAAGGTAACAGGTATTTCTGTATAGGTTGTGCTCCCCTATACAGATGGAACAACTAACTTGCAGTTACGTAAAGAATTAGAAAGTATTTACAATGGCTGAAATAACACAAATGGTTAAAAAAACCCCAATGAACATTTGTTCATATTGTATGAACAATAAGCTTTTTCTTTTAAACTCTTTTATGTAGCAGAAAATTAAAGCTTTGGATTTTTACCTTGCAAAACTATACTGCCAGATAAGAAAACCTAAAAAGGGCTTGTGTGACATCTTAAAGGTGATTTCACTTTTTTTTTTTTAAATATCATTTACATCAAACTGGATTCTTTAAAAGTTTTCTTCCACCTTTCCTCCAGTTTTGTGTTAGCTACTTTAATGTTTTTTTCAGCTTTTGTGTTGTTTTTTGGTTGGTTTTGGTTCATTTATTTGTTTTAGTTTTGTTTGTTTGGGGTTTTTGTTTGGTTTGGTTTGTTTTTTTACTCCAGAAATATCAGCCATTCTTCTTCCAGATCCTAACTATTTAGGGTTCCTCACTCCCTCGAATTACTTCCTGGGACACTAATAGCAGAGGCAGAGCAGGCAATGCAGTAGCCTACTGGTGGAAATAAAATACCTCCTGGCTAATTACTGATCACAGAAAAAGGGTGAAAAGTGTTGGCATCTCCCTAATTGCTAAGTGCCTCGTAAACACTTACTAAATTGCAAACCTTCATCATGAATCTTACTGTGTCGAGCTCCAGCAGCGAGCAAAATTTTATCCTCAGCATCTCAGGCCAGACCCATTAAAATCATACCACTGAGCATACAGAATGATTGAATCCAGCCCTGAAGTAGAGTTTTAGAATAGAAGTTTTAAAGCTGGCTGTAAATTCAACACCCCCAACCCAAAACACAGAGCAGGTACCTGTGTTAAAAAGCCTCCCCTCGAACTAGAGCTTAAAGCTCCCACAAAGTCCTGTCCAGGTGCCAAGCCACACATACCAGTGCGATGAGACAAGGTTCCAAACTATTACAGCTCTTAAGTTGACAGGAGGAGGAAGATGGGAGCCCTACGAGCAGAGTACTGGTCAGTCCCCCCATCACAGGCATGGCCACACAGCTCTGCGAAGGCTTCTCCATCACTATCATCCTTTCTTCCACCTCTGAGAGCAACCTGAAGCCAAGACCCAAATCACTGGAAGAGTAAGTCACATGAAATTTGTAAAAATAACTAACTATGTAAGCACTCTTGCTTCTAAAGAGCTATGAAAATTTAATTTTGCTGTGAGTGCAGTAAATTTATGCTTCCTGAATATAAATGTTAAAAGAGAAGGACAGCAGTTCTTTTAATGAGGTGCAAACCTTGGACTTGCTTTTCTTTCCCTTAGCAGTACCCTGGACTGTCAATAAGTATGAGATGAATCCAGTCAGAATCCCATATGAAATACTCAAATCCTTCAAATGCCCACTTAATATATTTAAAATACCCCTTCCTTCCCTAACAGGATCCCATATCCTTCCATACAGGCAGCCTTAATGATCATCCCAGACGAATCCCCTTCCCTCTCCGTAACCAAGCACCGGCTTCAGGGAACTAAAAGTTTCTTAGAAAGACTTTTCACAACTAACTATGCAAAGGATCACGATCTTGCAAGTGTACTCAGTTAATTCAGAAGAAAGACAGACAGATTTTGTGGAAATGAGGAAGAGTGAGGCTATGACAGTGCCGATGGTACTCACTCAGGAAGCCAGCTGAGAAAATCCATCAGAGAAGGAATCAGAAGAGGAGATATTTTATCAAATTCAGCTGCAGCTTTTTGCAATGGGAGATTTGTCAACATCCTATAGAAACCGTGAAAAGGGTCAGAAAGGCCCCTGGAATAATGCAGCCTTTCCATAACCCTCTATATTGTTCTCCTGGCTGCGTAACAGACAAGGGGAAGTTTCTCTACAGCGGCAAAACAACAAGCCCCTGCTGATGCTGAGATCAGGTTTGCCTCTGTGGCGTAGAGCACGGTGACTTCAGCGGGCCCTGAAACTGCCGCAGGCCCCGCCGTGAACGCGCTGCCTGAGGCCTAGGGGCGAGCGGTGACCCGCCCAACTCCTCTCCCCAACAGGGAAAGCTGGGAAACCTCTGCCGTTTTTTACTGACCCGGTGATTAAATTCAACCAGGCCTTTTGGCTTTGGAGGCCGCAGTCCGGGTGGGTTTCCAGCCAGCACCCTGAAGCACCACGTTACCTAACGCTGCTCAGAAGTGCCAACTCTGAAGGCCCGTTTTAACAGCCACCCCCAACGCTGCTAAACTTAGAGGAGCAGAACACCGGCAACAACCGCTGAAATTTGTTTGCCAAGTTTTCCCTCTTCTCCTCCTCCTCTGAAGAGGAGCTAAAGATAAACGGTGGGGCTCTGCGAGCCCGTGTCCCTGGTTACATGGCAGCGCAGCCCAACACCAGCACGGCAGGGACCAAATTGTCAAGGCAGGATTTGGAGCTCTGCTCCACCTACCTCTGCACACAGCCAAGCCCAGAGGTCAGGGAAAAACTGTGCTTCCTTTTTCTCCAGGACATGATTCACAGAATGGTAGGGGTTGGAAGGGACCTCTGGAGATCCTCGAGCTCAACCCCACTGTTAAAGCTGGGTCACTCAGGAACACATCCAAGTGGGGTTTGAATGTCCCCAGAGGAGACTCCACAGCCTCTCTGGGCAGGCTGCTCCAGGGTTCCATCACCCTCACTGGAAATATCTTCCTTAGGTTCAGATGGACCTTCCTGTGTTCCAGTTTGTTCCCGTTGCCCCTCGTCCTCTCACTGGGCACCACCAAAAAGAGGAGCCCTGGAGTGATGTCACCCTAAAGCAGAGAACTACAACAGTGCAATCAACTGTAGCCTACAAGTGCCTGCATTTTATCCAATGATTAATAAAATAAACTCACCTTTACATGCAAACATGACAATGTTTTTTATGTACAATTAACATGTGTACAGTGCAGGCTTGTTAAATGTCATTATCAAAGATCATTTTATTTAAATAAATAAATAAATAATGAAACAAACAAACCCAAATCGAAATATTCAACCACATTGGACAAAACAGAAGATGCCCTGACCTCTAACTTTAGCGATCAAAGGAAGGAACACTCTCCCTCTCCTGGGAGACACAGCAACATTTCCATTTTTCAGACACGAAAACATTTCAAGTCCTTGGCTGAAGAAGTTCTATCAGATATTTAAACCCTGCATTATTTAGGACTCTTCCAAGCAAGGCAAATGACTGTACTTAAAATCCTAGTGACGGCAGAAAGCCTCGCTTCGAAGAAAATACTGTCAAGCTAACAGCAGCCAAGATGAGCAGCACATCATCTCTTCCAGTCACGCATCCCCAGCTGAGGGACAAGAGAACATCTGGCTCAAAAAAGGACCGAAAGGCTGAGATCAGTACAGCTGGTAAATAAACACAGCAGAATAAACCACAGCCCGTAGGGAGGGGAGTTAGGGATGGGCAGCGAGTGCAGGGGCCCTGGGACATCTCCTGGCACCGCACGGCTCTGCGCAGGGCAAGAATAATTAATTGTATGTGGTCCTTCCAGTAATGAAGACAAGTGTGGCATATTTGGCCATTTCAACAGGCAGGTGATGGTTTAGAAGCGCGTTGGTGTTGCTGCCTGTGAGTGTGCCAAGGGCTGCATTTAACCTCTGGAAGTGACACGAATAGATGTGCTGTTTGCCAGAGGGAAGGGGGTTTCTGGGCAGTTTTACCCAAACGTTGCCATAGGAGGATCTTCAGGTTAAGCATCCGAGTCCTCCACTCAGTTGAGGACTTGTTCTAATTTTTTTCTAGAAGAATTACAAGTGACTTCTCTAGTAAATACCTGATGCTTTCTTTCACTAGTACACAAATCAAGAATTTTACATGTTCGCAGTCAACTCTCTTGTTCAGTACATTTTACATCTCCTAGAATGCTCTGGGTGGGAAAGGACCTTAAAAATCATCCGGTTCCAACCCTCCTGCCATGGGCAGGGACACCTCCCAGGTGTCAAAGCCCCATCCTGCCTGGCTTTGAACCCTTCCAGGGATGAGGCATCCACAACTTCCCTGAACAACCTGTGGTGTTCTCACCACACTCACAGTGAAGAATTTCTGCGTTACGTCTCATGTAAATTTACCCTCTTTCAGTTTAAAATACATAGATACAAGGTCTCCCTAGAGCCTTCTCTTCTCCAGGCTGAACCACCCCAACTCTATCAGCACAAGACCAGCAAACCTCAAGGAACGTTTGGTTGCTTTGGATGATGAAACAGAAAGCAAAACTGAAACTGCTTTCAAAGACAGCTGCCTACTGGACTTGGTAGTCACTGCCACATTTTATCAGCTATTTAACTGAAAATACAGGATACAGATTCCCAGGCAGGCCCAGCTGCTGTACACATACGGTCTGCATTAAAGCAAGAAAGCCTCTTTAGTCCTGTGAAATAGTTCCTAGCAGCCAGCGAGGTGACTGTCACCTCATCAGCTATTAAAAAGGTGATTCTATGATTCTATGAAAACTGCAAACCTCTTTTCCAGTCACAATTATTACCCCTGCAAAACTGTGTCATTATTAACACAAGCTAGAAACATCTACTGACCTTACTGCCAGAAGAGAAGATAAAACCATATGTTACTTGAAGGCTATCATACAAAGACCACCCACAGTGGGACTGAAGAAACCATCTTCATAATAAAAAAATAAAAAAAATGCAGTTTTGGGGCTTGTTGTTGTTTAAAGAGCAGCAGGTATTGGGCTGACTATTAATTGAAAATAATTTTAAAACACGACCACAACTTTCTGGTTTTGTTTTCCCATCTTGACTCCAACTGGTAATTTAAAGTGGCCAACAGAAACATTGTGACTTCCCCATTAGCAAAGGTAAAAAAAAAAAAAAGTAAAAATCAATCAATCAAATGTTCTGGACAATAGTAAATGCATTACCATTTGCTGAAAAAAATAATGAATTTTTACCTCTGCAATTCTAAAATTATTTCAAGTGCATCCCAATATCACCCCATCCACACTGCTAAGGATAACCAAAGGCTAAACTGAGAAGATACTAATCCCAACATCACCCCATCCACACTAAGGATAACCAAAGGCTAAACTGAAAAGATATTAACCATAACATGTTGAATTTTGAATGTTCTCTGATATCTCAGCATATTCTGTGATGAGTCAGCCCAGCTGTATGTTACTCTTACCTTCCTTCAGAACCTACTGAAGACACTTCCAAAACAAAACCCAGCATTGCTTCTACATTTTAGTACAAACACCACTGGAGTAAATGCATATCCTCGTACACTTTACATCCCCCTTTCGAGAGAGGGGTTGGAGTGTGGTTTGTACAGACTGGCTGCCAGGTTACCCTGCTAAAACTCGTACTGCTCTGCCCTTCTGGTCATTGTCACAAGGCTGCCTTCTGAGATTTTCATGATTGATTTCCTTTTCGCAGCTTATATCCTTGCTAATATTACTGGATTTTATTTGGTTGGTTCGTTGCTTTCGGCTGTCTTTTTTTTGAGGGTGTGTTTGTATTGGTTTGGGGTTTGTTTTCTTGCACAGGATAATTACTTTTTCTGTTGCAAAGCACCCAATAAATATTTGCAGACGTACAATCCAGAAAGACTGCAAGTGTTTATTTGCACAGAGTTAGGTGAAAGAAATACTTTTGGGTCGTGGGGGGAAGAATAGAAATCGCCTGGTGCAAGAGGAATTCACAACCACTGTAGAAACTGCATTTGAACAGAAGCACAATAGTAAGAGGTCAACATTCAGTTTTGCACTTCAGGGCTTAATCTCGATCCTACACAGTGGAAAATGAAATGGCATCGTTTCATTCTTTCTATTTAGGACATTTCTTGAAAGGAGGCTTTGAAAAGAAATTATAAAGCGAAAGCTCCTTCTGATCTCATCTTTTCTTGAGATGTGGGATTGTAATTACTGAGTGCTCCGTGTCCAATAGAAACGGTACCTCACCGATGGATCTACAGGCACCGGGTCCTCGGAATCTACTGAAGTTGTTTCTTGCATCTGGGGCAGGGTTTTGTCTGAAAGCTCATTTTTCTCCTTTTAATAATATTACAGTTTTATGACTGTAAATCAAAAACAGAATCACAGAATGTTAGGGGTTGGAAGGGGCCTCAAAAGATCACCTAGTCCAACCCCCCTGCCAGAGCAGGATCACCTACAGCAGGACACACAGGAACGTGTCCAGCTGGGTTTGGAATGTCTCCAGAGAAGGAGACTCCACAACCTCCCTGGGCAGCCTGGTCCAGTTCCGTCACCCTCACAGTGAAGAAGTTTCTCCTTATGTTTCCATGGAACCTCCTATGGTCCAGCTTGCACCTATTGCCCCTTGCCCTACCACTGGACATCACTGAGCAGAGCCTGGTTCCATCCTCCTGACACTCACCTTTCACATACTTGTAAACATTAATAAGGTCATAAACAGTAATGAGATAATAATGGTACTGGGTTATCATCTTTAAGATAAACAACTGTTGGATTTAAAGGTATTGAAAGGAATTCACCATGACCAGAACAACTGAGGTAGTGATGTTCTAAAAAGCACTGCTCTCAGAGCTCACCTGCCCACCAGAAAAATGCTAAGTAGGTAATTTATGGTAAAGTGCAGCAGCACTAGCACAGGCAAATACAGGAATGAAACCTGAACAGATTCCTCTTTCAAAACTGCCAAGTTTGATTTCCAGTTTCATTCCATTTGTTATCCTTTTTCCTGTCGTGACATGGTTAGAAAGGAAGTGGCAGCAACTGCAGGGTAACATGTTGGGCACCAACAACTAGAAAAAAAACCCAACAACCACAACTATTGTGATACCAACAGTGAATGCTCTTTGCAGCAATGCTAGTTAGTGCCTATAGAAAGTTGTTAGCATCCTTCCCCATACAGACAGCAAGAATTTGCTGGAGCGTTTCAAATTTCTTATGGGGAAGGAAAAAAAGGGATTTGAATTTCAGGGCACAGTTTGCATTCAGCTGTCAGTTTTATGGTGATCATCTGGAGGCAGAAACATTCAAGTATTCAATCCACTCTGAAATGAAGAGGGACGTTTCTTGTGGGTTTTTTTTTTTTAAGTTTCACTTTCATTCTCCATTAAACTTCACCACACTCGCTTCTCTGACATCTTCCATCTCAACACAGGAGGAGAATCTTCCAGAAAGACATGAGATTTTGAAACGGGAGGAAAAAAGGAGTCCCACAGCTATGTGCTCACCATAAACCCGATTAAACAAATCCACTTAAAATCTCATTCCTTTGTGGATAAGCACAGACCTCTACACAGATGCAAATTGTTTTACAGTTACGTTGCAAACCTTCTCCTTCTGGGACTTTTCAATTTATGTCAATGTGTAATTAGCAAATGAATTGCACTGTAGATTGCATTCAGCACTCTTTTTCCTTTTCATTCCCCAGCTACCCTAACCTCCCTCCCCACTTCCAGAACTCCCATATCGTTTTCAACTGAATGATTATCAACAAAATCAGAAGAAGTCATCAGCGTTGGCAGCAAATGCCTTGGTGGAGGGAATCATCTTCCAGCAGAAATAACCCACCAGAGGAAAACTGCTGCTGGGACCTCATGGCAAATTCAAGTACAGCGACTTGGACACCTCAACTTGAGGAAGAACTTCCTTACTGTAAGGGTTGTAGAGCACTGGTTGAGACTGGTAGAGAGAGGTTGTGGAGTCTCCTTCTCTGGAGACTTTCAAGACCTGTCTGGATGCATTTCTGAGTGAGCTGCTCTAGTTCTGTCCTGCTCTGGCAGGGGGGTTGGACTCGATGATCTTCAGAGGTCCCTTCCAACCCCTAACCTTCTGTCATGCTGTGTGACGTCCAGTTGGTCACTATGTAAAGATGTTTTCCCCTTCCTGCCCCTACTGACTGAGGAATGGGCTGAAACACAGTCAGTACCTTTACCATATTATCTTTCAGTCCCTTGAGAAGATTACTTTTATTATAATTAACGCAAATTGCTCGCAGTTAATCCTATTTAGGAGTTCCCACAGAAATTATTTTGGCACTCCTATCTTCACCAATTACGCAGGTCACCCACACAGTGAGTGAGCAAACACTTCCTTTTGCCCAACTGGGATATTCTGCCTTGAATTCGGAAACCACGCTGCACTGTGGGAAGAGCCCTGACACACTTACTCAATTTTACTGCATCTCCTCTCTTTAAATACAGCACAGCGTTCACTCAACATTTTTAAACCAATTCTTCACAGAGGAGAACTAAATGTCTTGGCTTTCAGAACCCACCTTGCCATACAGCAGTGGAGATCCTGCAGCAGACACGTGAAGACCTTTATTTTCATCATCCCACTGCTCTGGTGGAACAGCGCCCACCCTGCAGTGCTGGGGCCAGCTCTGGAGTCCTCAGCACAGCAGAGACAGGGACCTGGTGGAGCGGGGCCAGAGGAGCCCCAGCAATGCTGGGAGGGCTGGAACCCCTCTGCTGGGAGGTCAAGGTGGGAGAGCTGGGGGGGGTTCAGGCTGGGAGAGAGAAGGCTCCGGGGAAGCCTTATAGAGGCCTTTCAGAAAGATGGGGACAATCTTTTTATCAGGGCCTGTTGGGGCAGGACAAGGGGTGATGGTTTTAATATAAAAGAGGGAGATTTAGACTGAAGGGAGAAATTTTTTTATGCTGAGAGTGGGGAAACACTGGCCCAGGCTGCCCAGAAAGGTGGTACAACTCCATCCCTGGAAATATTCCAGATGAGATTGGCTGGGGCCCTGAGCAACCTGCTCTAGTTGCAGATGTCCCTGCTCACTGCAGGGAGGATGGACTAGATGACCATTAAAGGTCCCTTCCAACCCAAACCATTCTATGGTCTTGCCAGATTTTAACAGAGAGTTAAGAAACCTAAAGAACAGCTCTCTTTGTAAGAGAGCTCCTACGCCAGTTTGGCCAAGTTGCAAGATGCCAGATGTCCACGCAGCACGGTCCAGGGTTTTTCATCACTGCCCTATCCCCCTCCCCAAACATCTACTATAGCTTCTCATACCAGAATTATCCCTGGACAGAGCCACCAGTGCCAAACACCCCTAAGCCTCTTCAACTTCAGCATCATCAGAGCCCACAGAAGCAGCTGTTGCAATCCCGAAACTTATGACAAGAAGAGAAAAAGGCAAGAAAGAAAAATACAGCAAGGGAGAAAAAAACCCAAACAAACATGAAGGTCAAAGCTTCAGTCCACAAATCCCTGTAAAATACACAGTTAAACTGTTTTTCCTGCAGTGCTTTGCTTCACACGCTGCATTCATCAAATTCTTCACGTTTATCTTTAACCGATTTTAGTTTTAGTTTACAAGAGGTCCCCTAAGCCTTTTTTTTTTATTATTATTATTGTTATTATACTTTACTTTGTAAGGCTTTGGCAAAGGTTTATTGACAGCCTTTATAACCTTAAAACTCCCTTTCTTTCCAGGTGGTAAATATGAGATCTCTCAGTGTGCTCGGATGAAGCAAGGACGAGTTAAGTGTCTTCTAGGAACGTGTCACCGCTGACCACTCCTTTGCAGAATACTTTTGCCTCAATCATCACGAGGAAAAACTGCCAACTTCCCAGTTCAAGCAAACCTTGAGACTGCAAAACAACTTCGAAACCTGCGCCCACCATTTGGCACTTTACCAAAGCTTTCTGCTCATTAGATCCCCAGTAAGCACAAGTACGGGCGTTCACGGGTAACCGGTGCAAGAATGCAAATATCCAGGCATGTAGACACAAACCAGTCTTTTGGGACAAAAATAAAGCAACACTTCAAGTAAAATACGTGTTCGGAACAACTCGGTGCAAAATTCAGACCTTGAGAGAAATTCTTCTGCTAAGCTGACTTCAAAGAAACGTGCCTGGACTTTTCTACACGCATCCACTGTGACGGGATTTCTCTCTGAGTGCTGTGAGATCTGATTCAGCTACCCCAAAATGTTCCCCAGTTCAAGAGAGACTGGGCAGAGTCCAGTGGAGCCTACAAAGATGATTAGAGGACTGGAACAGCTCTCCAACGAGGAAAGGCTGAGAGCCCTGGGTCTGTTTAGCCTGGAGAAGAGAAGGCTGAGAGGGGATCTCATCCATGTTTATAAATATCTAAAGGGCAGGGGTCAAGAGGACGGGGCCAGACTCTTGTCAGTGGTGCTCAGTGAGAGGACAAGGGGCAACGGGCACAAACTGGAACACAGGAAGTTCCATCTGAACATAAGGAAAAAGTTCTTTCTTATGAAGGTGGCAGAGCCTGGCCCAGGCTGCCCAGAGAGCTTGTGGAGTCTCCTTCTCTGAAGAGATTCCCAACCCCCCTGGACACGATGCTGCGTAACCTGCTCTAGGTTCAGGGGGCTTGTATCAGATGATCCTCAAAGATGCCTTCCAAGCCCTACCACTCTGTGATTCTCTGAGGCTAGGAGTTCATCCCAGTTGCTGGAGGCACATCTGACTCCCAGAGGCCAAGAGAGGAGGGCTATACACCGGGGAGATGAGCAAGCTTTGCAAATCATCAGATAAACAAGGTGGTTTCATTTTTTACCGCTGATTACGGCAGACGAGAGAACAGCAAAATTAGTTTTACTGCTGATGCTGCTGGGAATCCTGGAGGACAACTCAGGAAGCGAGAGAGCTGCAGGGGTGGGGGAGAGCACAGCAGTGAACAAAAATCAATACATCCCTTCCTACCACGAAATGAAGGGGGGGTCCTGCAACAGCAGCAGCAAAAACCTGACAGAACTGGCTGACCAGCTCCTCACAGGAGGTGACCTGGCTTTAAACAAAACCATCAACAGACAAACCAGTACTTCAGGTTGGCATTCATGAAATATCTGTCTCCTGCAAAACCGTCCTGAGTTTTTATAAACATTGTAGAAAGTTACACGCAGAGTAGGTTCTGTCAGCTCAGGCATCCTTCATCTGGGGCTGCTCTTCTGTATCAAATGAGTCCTGCAGGATCTTAGTTGCCCCTGTCTGTCAGGCTTTAAATATACTAATAAGCATTCGGAAGAGAGTAATAGTTCTTCCTTGCAAAAATAAGGAGGCAAACCCCCCCCCCCCAAAACTCATTTAAAAAGTGCCAGCACCCTCAGAATCCAAGTCTACCATATATTTACTCAGATTTAACTCACCATAAATTTTCTAGATAATAGAATTCTAGTTTCTAGTGCAGCCAATCACTTCTAATAATGGGGGGTTCTTTTTCTTTTTTACAAGTCATACTTTATTACCTTGTACAAAGAGAGACATGGCACTTCTGGGCAAGTGATCACATTGATAACACAGTGAATAAAGCCTAAAAACTTCATCTATGCTCAACATACATGGAATTTTCCCTACTTATTTGCCTAAAGCTGCTATTTTTACTGCTAATATCCATGCTATACAGTAGTAGCTGGTACTGAAAGGACTGGACTATAGAGGACTCACTTTGATTTCATTTTTTTTTTTGGCTTATAGCAAGCATTCTAGAAATACCAAAAAAAAAAGCCCAAAATTACACCACAGGAGACCACGTGGAACGTATTTTTACCCTGAGCTATTCAGATGCTACTTAAGCCTCCCATATCTGTCACATCCCTGTCCCTTCTACGCCTTAACCCCTCCAAGTAAAAATAAAGCAGGCCCCTGTCAAACGCCGGGAAAAGCAGAATTTAGAGAAGATTAACATTTCCAAATTGAAACTCTGAAGAATGTCTCTGGATACATTACAGCACAAAAGGCCTCTCTCCTCTGTGCCTGCCTCTCTCAAAAAGCTCTGGAAGTTCAGCAGAGCATTTAAACCTACTGATGCGCTGTCATCTGATTTGAGCCTCCTGGCCAAGAAAATGAGCACAGAAAATACAGCTTATAGCAATGTCAGTCAAGAGAACAGAGATGTGAAGACTTCTGAGATGCTGCTGAGCATTTCTGTGAGGTTTTCCAGCCAGGTCTCCGCTGCCGAGAGGAATCAAATGGTGTAAAATCCTTACTAGCAATCCAGATGTGGTCTTCAAACATCTAAGGAGGCTTGCTCATTAGGTCTATCAACTGTTCTCTTATTTCAGCTTGGAGGATTCCTGCCCTTTTCTAGATATCCTCATGAACTGGGATAAAGGAACACACCCAACCACCCAACCATGTGGACAGAGACCCACAGACTTCATCGTGACATCACCCACTGCCCAGGAGTGGTACGAGGGTGGATGGGTCAGAGAAGGTCAGGAACCCACAGTAGATACTAACCCTACTCCCTGCCCCACTATCAGTCCCCACAGGGGCTCAGTTGCCCTCAAGAACCAGTTCTTCATACCCTCTGCTCTGTCCCTCAGATAGGCTGGAGCACTCTGGCAGCTCTCTTCTTCCTGGTCCTACATCCATCCACATGACCAGCTTCTCTCCCAGCAAGACACATGCCCCAGACAGGGAGGAGGAGGAGGGATGAGACACATCTTCTCCTACTGATCCACACAGTGGGTAAAAAGCTAAGGTAGGATAGAGAGAGTTAGACCAATCTTTGTTTTCCTTGTGTGGTTTTTTTTGGTTGGTTGGTTTTGTTTGTTTGTTTTGTTGTTTTTGTTTGTTTGGTTGTTTTTTTTAAGGAAAATGTTAAAATTGTGAACAGAAACACTCCAACTATAACTCGAAGTAACCCATTTGAAATTCTCCATTGGGTGTGGTTGAGTAATGGACAGATTCACTCCCCAGGTTAACATTTCTCCATCCAGGATTGCCTGGAACTGGATTTTTAATGGAAAAGGTAATACTAAGCACCAACCACGGTGGCCATTGCCCTGTTTTCTGCTAAATTTGGAGTTGAAAAAGGCACTCTTGCTTAGAGTGAGTATTTAAGATTCAACATCTAGAAAAACTGCAGGCTAGAACTAACTTGCAGTCACTTCCATGTTTGAATGATGACTTTTACAAGAGAGTAAAACTCATCAATTAACTGTTCCGTGACAGGAAAATAACCTTCCCACAGTCAAACCCATTGACCAAGCCACCAGGAGCAAGGGTCAAAAAAGGTGAGGTTCATTCCTCTTGGCTTTCTCAGCATTTTAGGGGTTTCATCCCTTTAAAGAAACAAACACAGCCCCGTTATCCGGAGGCCGGGGCGTAACATTCAGCTTCAGTCCTGAGAGATGGGAAGCGCGGCATCGATCGCACCGCGTCTTGCTGGTGATGTCAGGAAATGCCATTTGCATTTCTGAGTACTGAATTGACAAAATGTAGGTCAGCTTGGGGGGAGGGGGGGTGTTTTTAAAGACACGTTAAACTTCCGAACGGTTCAATGACGGCACCGGAACAGCCTCGGCTTGGGGATGAGGTGAGCTCTGAAGCAATAAGGATGCTGCAGCGCAGAGACGCGGGCTGAATGTTAGGTACTCCTGCAAACTGTCACTCACCTTCCTGCCAGGACACTTCCAAGCTTGTTAACTGCTACCCTAAATCAATTCTGGGGGTAACTATAGGTTACTACAGTCTCCCTGGAATGTAAAACCTACTGTATGGTTACTCTGGTTTCATGTAACAACTATGTCATTAGTTAATGATTGAAAATTTTACCCACTGTGAGCTATTCACATTCCAAGGGAGAGCAGGAGTGGTTTCCACATCCCTTTTTTTTTTAAATACTACTTGGAAGTTACAATTATGAAGCTTAGATTATAAAAATACATTGAGACAATGTCTGGGGAGCATTAACATATCTTCAACTGTTTGAGCACTCTGAATCCTGATGACATAATGGTAAAAAAAAAAGGAATATTCTAAATATTTCCATGTATTTTCAAAATGCTTTTTATTGAAGAGACTTATTTCAGCTTTCAACTCGAGATCTTAAGGGCTTGTTATTTCAAATGGCAATGAACACCGGTCTCATTGCTGGTTTTTTTCCAATTTTCATTGAAAGGAAGGCAAAAAGTTTGCCTGTTTGTGGAAATATCCACAGGGAACGAGACAGTTCATCAAAATAAAATTCGAATGGTTTAGGTTCCACCACAAACCTTTTTCAATTTACTTATTGCAGAAGAAAACACACTTCTGTAGGGACACTAAACCATTCAGCTGCTCTCAGGAACTGAAAACAGATGCTCAGCTGACAGATACCTTTTACAGCAGTCAGGAAAGATGCATCTGAAGAGAGAACACACAACACCACAGCCCAAAGCATCTGGTACCTGCAGGAGGACTGGACCACTATTACACTAACACTCGGCACGTGGGAAGATGCCAGAATTCGCATCAGTTACGGGGATCAAATCGAAGCACGGGGGTAAAAAACAAAAGGGGAAATCACTCGTGTGGATTGAATACCTGTTACCCACCCGCGAGCTGCGTTATGCTCCGTGCAAGACCTGCCAGCATTGCCCTGTATTCTAGAGATTCCACTGCAGAGATGTTACAGTAGAGATCACCGCTCAACTAATTAGCAAGAATGAATGTTTTCCTTAGGAAATAAACAGTTGATTTTATTTGGAGCACTAATTATATAGAGATTTAAATTTGGGGGGGGGGGTTGTTGGGGTTTTTTTTCTTTGTAGTTGTTATTTACATTTTTTTTCTTCGTTGCTCCCATTTATCACTGATCCCACAAACCGTTTTTCAGGTCTCCACTTTAATTTCAAGTCACGAGCCTCGGTAACGCTTCCAATCTCCAGAAGTGCCAAACGACCACAACATAAACTACCTTCTGCGAGAAACGACTAGTTTTGTTACTTAAAAACAAACGTATTTCTAATCACCTCCGTATCGTTTCCAACCGGGAGTTTCCAGTTCCCAGAACTAATTTAAGGACAGAGCCAGGGACCGAAATCCTGCCGGAGCAGGAACACCGCAGGCATTTCAGAACAGACATTACAATAATAATCAAAGATGAGTGTAGCAACTTTCCGTGCTCAGTTTGCATTCTGACAAGACAACTAAATACAGTGCTCCACCAAGTGGCAACATATCAGGGAATGGCTCCTGTACCGAGACCTGGGGTTTTTCCACCTTCAAAATGTTTTACTGTTTGTTCAGAATAAACGTTAACAATCCCATCTTAGTGCTGAGAAGCTCCTCTTTAACAAGCTCACACAGCTTCACTTATCTCAGAAGCTGATTTTTAATACGTCTGGATTAGCAAGAAAATATTTGGGCATTTTTACTCGAAAAGCACAATATTTACCTAAAAACACAACCACCCCACGAGCAGAGAACAGCTCTGCTGCGTGCCAGCCGCACTCCCTTGCACAAGAGAAACTGGGCTTAAGTGTATACTGCACATCAAGCTCCTTTGAAAACAGAACTACATTTAAAAAACAATAAATCAAGCTAAATGCTGGAGTCACAGCTGATTAAAAGCTTCAAAAACTCATGGAAAAAAAATAAAATAAATGGAACCTTTGAAGGTATACACATGCATTATTCAGCAGTTGCTCAGCTACTGTAAAATTGCTTCTCTCCAGCTTAACAAGGAAAAAAAACCCAACAACCCACATACATTTTCCATGAGAAACACTAACAGAAGGTTCCCCCAAAACCCTAAGAAAACCCTGACTCCTGAAGCTACCACTTCGTACACTCTGGAATAGATTTCTGCAGCCAAACTGGGAGGGAAAAGCAGGTTTTCATTACGCTCACACAGTCGAGTGCTCTGGTAATTCTGTGTAAGCAAACCTCAGAAGCCAGGCTGAGGTGACTGTTGCATTCGTTAACTAAAGAGTTAATTCATGATGCCTTAACATATTTGTTAGCCATTTTGTACCAACACATTCAGTTCAAGCTGCGTTAGCAGCGAAGACTCACTTCAAACATCACTCTCCCACTAAGAGCCTCTCTGTATTCACCATCCCAACTTCGGGCTCTCCCGTAGCTCACCAGACCAAAAGGGGTTTTGTTTGGGTTTTCTGGAGGAAATCTAACAGAAAATTGGGTGGCACGACAAACAACCAGGCAAGGAAGGCAGGTAGTGCAACGGGTTTTCACAAGCTCCGCACCTCGAGCGGTGGGAAAACCAGTCGTGGAAGAGGTAGGAGAAAGCAACACCCTCCTTCCAGAGCCCGGGACGGACAGCCCCGCAATTCCCTCTCTGCAAAAGTTGCCCTGGTGTGAGCCGAGTCTCCCCGCAGAGCACGCAGCGACTCGAAAGCACGCACTCCAACCACACGAGGAAAAAGAAAACGCGGAAACAAAACCCCAAAGACCCATCCGCCTCCCGCAGTCAAGATCCCGCTGAAGCCTCCTCACGCCTCAAACTCCGGCTGCCCTCCCTTCCGTTCTCCCCCAGTCCACCCTCGCGACCAGGCAGCCCGAAAAGCCCCTGCCCTGCAATTAGGACCACGCTGATTTTCTGCCAAAGACCAACAGCAGGAACACAACGCGTATTATGCAAGTTACTGCAGAGTTATGCAAGTTAGATGCATATTTTTCGCTACGCAGCGTAGCGCGCTGTGCCGAGGACTCCGAAGACACTTGTTTGATGTGGCTGCTCACTCTTAGTTTGAGCTGTCAATTTTTCTTCTACGTGTCTCAACTGGTTTGTTGGGGTTTTTTTTTTTTTTGTCTTTTTAACGCTAAAATTTCAACCAGCTGCTAAAAATATTAACGAAGCCCTTCCAGTACGTGTGGCGGCCGTGAGAAATCACAGCGACGCGTGAGCACGGCACCACGGAGGTCTTCTCCAAACCAGGTCTTAGGAGGCATCGTAGGTCGAGCACCAGCACCTGATGTACTGTAGATAAGCCACGCTCAGCGTTGCCAAAACGGAGAGGAACATCAGAAACCTCGAGACAAACAAGGCCTCGCAGCGCGAGCGTCGCTTCACGAGCGCTGTGAATCAAAGAGAGTTACGCGAGCACTGCCAGGCCGAACAAAAAAAAATACTAAGTCTTCATCGAAACATCGCCCAATCTGATGGTTTGGTTTAGTTAATTTTCTTGGGGGAAAAAAAAACACCTCCCCCCCCCATAGTCCTTCTGCAGTCAGGACTGGGGAGATGAGAAGGCAGAGATTTCACGTACAGCCTTTCGTCCGACAGCAGCAGGAAGCAACTTCTCCAACGGCACAGGACCTCTCACTATGGACGTGATGAGCCACACAAAAAATGGAAGCTTTCTGGGTACTGAAAGCATCAATCTGAGAGGGAGGCAGATCAATCTACCAGCTTTAGAAGAGCACTCCGAGGTCTGGTACCACACCTACCAGGGAACACCGCCACCAACTTTATTTCTCATTTCTGTCCTTTCTCCTCTTTTTTTTAGCAGCACTGCTCGTAACAAAAGCATGCACTAACTTCTAAAATCCCTGAGCAAGCGCACAGCACCCCCCAGAACTCGAACCCTGCCGCTCACCGGTCCCTCCCTCAGCGCCAGCTGCAAGGACGCGACCGCTGACAGCCCCGAACCCCCCTCCGAGCTTCCCAAAGGAAATGAGGTTAAAGGCAACCGTCGACGTCTAGACTCTGGAGGAGCAGCAGCTCCTCTGGCCAGGCTGGATTCATCTTCTTTTGGAGCAAAGCGCGGCCCGAGCGCGCGGGCTTACGCAAGCAGCAGCTATTTATCTGCAGAGTAAATAGAACCCGCTTTGCAAAGTAGCTCACGTTCCTTTCCGAGGCGCAGAAGGATCCTCCACCGAGAGACCCGAGAGCTACGCGGATTCTCAACCGTTGAGGCAGGGAGAAATACAGGGACAGAAGGGAGCAATACGAGAAAGGAGAGAGAAACGAGGAAACTTTTTTGGGTTTCTTTGAAAAAGAAAGGAAAGGGGGGGGAGGTTGGAAACTTTACAGCTGAGATTTGAAAACCTTCCAACACAGGGAGCACAGGTATCCGTCCCCCGAAGAAGGGCACTACCAGCAAAGCAACCACCTTACAAAGTTACCTCGCCGGCCCTCAAGGAACAAAGAGGATTTTATTGAAACAGCCGCTGCTGAAACTCCCTATTCGAACAGCGGAACAAGTTCTCAGCTGTATCCAGCAAGCAGTTTTCGAGACCTCCACGCAAATGCCTCCATCCCACAAAAAAAAAACCCCAACCCCAAGTCCACAAACCCTCCTCTATTCCCAGCAGCCTCGAGAGAGGATTATACGGTCACGGAAGAAGGCAAAGTTGGTACTACGTGCATTTTAAAGCAGAGATTTCCAACGGAAATTAACAAAACAAACCCAAACAAAAAAAAGCATGGAGAAAGAGAGAAGGCAGCTCACCTTTATCCTGAGTGCAGGACAGGATCTCCTCCTCTTTGGGGTTAGTCACCTGGGTGATAATGGACGGGTTGTCCATGGAAACAGAGTGAGATTCCACCTGGCTATTTCCCTCCCAGAGGCAGGCGGGTGTGCGGGGGGGGGATTTGTTTGTTTGTTTGTTTAAAAATCAATACGCAGATTTGTATTTAAAAAAAGAAAAGGAAAACAAACCAAAAAAAAACCAACAAACCCCAAAACCAAAAAACCCCAACAAACCCACAACGAAACAACCAACTCCTCCAGGAGCGAAGCCAAGCTGGGGGGGGGGGGGGGGGGAGGAGGGGGAGGGGGGGGGGGGGGGAAGGAGGGAGGCGCGGCGTGGGGGGGGGCGGCGCCGCGCGTCCCAGCCACA
>WTSP01027546.1:0-10104 GCA_025331215.1 Actenoides lindsayi | reverse complement strand
CAAGCCAAGCAAAAGGTGGCAAAGCAGTCCAAGAGGGGAGAAGAGCCCAGAGACCCTTCGGATCCCTCAGCTCTAAGTCGAATATGACGTATATGGAATGGAATACCTCGTTGGTCAGTTTAGGGTCACTTGTCCTGTCCTCTCCTCCCTGCAAGTGTGGCAAGTTCACTTTTTCTGCACCCCCTCAATGTGGTACACAAGATCCAGCCTTGGTCTGCACACCAACCCTTGGTAATACCTCTAAACATGAGGTGTTACCACTGCTAGAAGTAGATACTGCGTATGAAAGGAGGCTGCTAACTTCAGAAAGTGCAGTTAGAAGAACTGAGCTGAAAAGTAACATCACTGAACAGAATAAGTTCTATTCTCACTCTAACCAGGACAATAGGTTGCAGAGTGTCCAGAGAAGGGCCACAAAGATGATCAAAGGACTGAGAAGCTGCCGTATGAAAAATGGCTGAGAGAACTGGTTTTGTTTGGCTTTGAGAAAAGAAGGCTTAGGGGAGAATTTATTACCATATTCCAGTATTTAAAGGGTGGCTACAAAGAAGATGGAGATTCCCTTTTTACAAGGAGTCACATGAAAAAGACAAGGGGTAATGGGTACAAGCTACTTGGGAGATTCTGACTAGATACAGGAGGAAAATGAGAACAATCAGTCATTGGAATAATCTCCCTGGGGAAATGGTGGATTCCCCAACAGTGGACACTTTAAGATTCATCTGTACAGCTTGTCTAGACTGGGATTTTGCCAAGAAAAGTTGGACCAGGTAATCCTTGATGTCCCTCCCAACTTAGTATTTTATGATTCCATGATTTTATGATTTAGATTTTAGAAATTTCTGAGCAGCAGCTGATGGTCCCCTGAACTTACGGCTTTATATTACTATTTGAGATGGACTTTCCCTACACAGTTGCTACACAGCTAGTTCCACAAGGCATGGCTGAGTCCTGTGTTTTGATTCAGATGTATATTTTTCTGTGATGATGATGCTGTATCACCTGGGTTAGTTATTACGACTGATTGCAAAATGTCCAAGCAAATGATGTCTGCATCCAGAAATGAGTTAAGCTACCAGAAGACTTAACTCTGCATCAAATCTGTTGTTAAGATACAATGGTTGAAAAATCTAGCAAGCTATTATTAAAAAAATTCAGTACTTGAGATAAGACACTTCTGGCCACCAAATCTACAGGTTCTTTTGCTCTTTGTTTAGCTGGAGCAGAATAGGGGATGCTTAAACTTGAAGTTTTTTCATACATGACCCTAAGATGTGCCCCATTATTTATTTCAGCATCTTGGGAAAAGGCCCATAGGATCAGGAGGTCAGAAAGAAAACAGGGAAAAAAAAAGCTTAAAAGGGAAAAACTATCTTGTTGAATATTCTGCTGTTTAGTCATGTTTTTGCAGCTACAAATGTTCTGAGAAATCTAAACAGTGGCTGGTGACATTGCAAGTGATAGCTAAGGTTGGTTAGGGCCCCAGTGAGTCTGTTTTATGTGGCCTCAGTAAATTCACACAGATTAGTACTAAGGTGATCCTCACATCTGACCATTTTGGTAAAAGCATGAGTGTGATAATCACAAATGCCGTGCTGCTCATTACTCTCTTTAACCATGTTCATCTGGCTGCAGTGGTCCAACACAGCCGCCAGGAGAGACAGCCAAATGGCTCATATGGGATCAGACTCATTGAAGCAAAACCAATTTTCTTCACTCTTCCTTTCTTTCAGCAGCATGGCCAATGGCTTGGGGGGATGTCCAACCCTTTGGGCTTTCTACAGGGCTAGGAGTTTGTTTTCTGAAAGCATTATATCCCTACTCTGGACAAAATGAACACCCATTGGTTTTGTGAACCACAAACCTGACTTGTTTCCTTAAAGGAACAAAAATGAGGATTCTTAGCAATCCTGAACAACTTTGAGCACTATTTCCTTGAAAACAGGAAGCTGCTCTTTTGGTTGAGAACAACAAAATCACAATGAAGACGCTCTCATTTTCTGTATATGCCCCTGGAGTCCATTGCCCAAGTACAATGAACAGTAATGTGTTTCTAAAAGCTTGTAAAATGTGCATGTTTAATGTAATATTAATAGGATAGCTACTGCCTCCTAAAAAATTAAGTAGTGCATGTAGGGTGGTGAACGCAAAAGCAATGTGAAAACTATACAGTTCATAATTGTTAAATTTTCATGACAAAGAATGTCATTAATATGTAGCATAAAGCGAAATTCTTATAATAGATGGATTAATCACTAAACCTGAAGTTTAAGATCCTAAACCACAATATAACAATATACCTATGTACATTCAGAAAAAACTCAATGTGTGAACCTTTAGTCATATTCACATATTTACATGTGTACTTTCAAAAGGCTTCTAACAGTTTGTTGAAATTTTTACTATATGATAAATAGAGACCCATTTCCAGTGGATCTAATCTGCCTACACAATAGAATTTCTTGCTGAGAATAAATTTTAAAAAAATAAATATATAATATATTGGTTTTTTTCCCTTAATATTCCTAATTAAGTTGAGAAGCATGTGCAGGTTGGAAAAGCGTGCTGAACTTGACAACAATATGGAGCACACATTTTGTGTTTAAGTGACAGCATTTTTGGGTTGGAAAATTGCGTGATAGATTCATGGTAAGAAATGTAGCAGTTTTAAGCTGAAACATCTACCTCTTGTCTTTCAAGAGACTGGGGGCTGTAGAGCCACAGAATATACTCAAGCTCTCTATGGAAGAAGAAAAGCTCAATAAAGGGGGATTCAGAGACACCTGTCCTTGATGCTTTCATTCGAAGGCATAATGGGAGGAGTTCTTATGAAATCTACCTTTGACCCTGATCTGAGACAGGTGTGAGAATGCTGCAGAACTAGAAATCAGACTACCCCAACAACTAGAATAATGAAATAGAAAAAAAGAAACATAATTCAATTCAGAGGAAACAAGGTCTGAATTCTATTCTTAGGAAAAATCAATGACAATATTAGGGATGAGAATGATAAAACAAGTAAATGGTGTTTAGGAAAAGGATCCAAAGATTCTTGCAAATCTAGTCTCTCCCAGAACAGACTGACCACAGGTGAACAGAATCATATTGTTATCAAGACACCAAAGAGATGTCACACATTAAATAGTCTCAACACACAACGTAAGCCTACTCTGCCTAGCTCTGCTAGAGTTCTGTGTCCAGATATATGTCAATGGAGAGCCCAGCACAGATCATCCATGATATGCTGCCATCTAACAAACATCACCTCTGAGAAGGACTAAAGGACCTGGGGCTCTTTAGTTGTGACAAGGTAAGATTAAGCAGAAAAATTATACTTATTTTCAGGTATTTAAAATGTCAGCTGCAAAAAATTAATTTGCTTATAAGGCACAGTGTCAAACAGGGCAAGATATAATGGCTACTAATCTAGCTTAAGCAGTATGAAAAAATTGCTAATACTAAGGTCAGTGAAGACCTGGCTGAGAAGGAAAACATGGGGAATACTTCTTGCTGTCTATTTTTAAGAATTGCCATCAGGAGTGTCATAGTCATAGCTGGTTCTGTCCTGAAGTAGAAGGATGGAATCTCTTGGGGTCACTTCTAGTTCCACTTTTGCAATATGTGAAACTGGTAGGAATAATGACTATCAGACAGACTTAGCTTGGAACTCAAGCTAAAAAGAACCCATTCTTGATTCTTTGAAGTCTGTGGTATTTGAGACTTGCATTTTTATATTTCCCTGTTTAGTCTGAAATTCTCAAATGATTACAGATCCTCGTAAAATGGAGGGTTACCAGTGAAAAATATTGTATGACTTGTGATAATTTCCTAAGTACTGGTCAACCTGCACTAGGTGAAAAAGTGGTGTACACACTGTAGCTTTAGAAGCAGAATTTCTTTCACGTGCATCTAACTGATTCACTTCAAGCAATAAATGCATTTTCCAAAGAAAGCTCTAGTTAGAATGGAGGCCTGAAAAAAAGTAAGGGAAATACTAAATCTAGTCCCCATCCCTTAAAGTAGTGTCTAAACACATAAAAAGGAACTGTTTAGCCATTGTTTATGCATACAAAGTGAATGATTTCACCTTGATAACTCTAGTTTGATACTGGAGACATTTCCACCACCTTACTTTCAGATGGTTAAGGTGATGAGAGGGTTATTTCCCCTCCATATGCAAAGTTAATAGACAAAAAGTCTCATAGAATAACTCTACCCAGCAGAAGAATCTCTGCAGTCTCTACAAAGAAAAGGGTGCTTTCCTTGCCACTACAATTACAACATTTGGGAGACAAAGCCAGAAAAAAGTAATCTAGTCCAATATTTCAAGTCCCTGGTATATTCAGGGACTCTGTATCAATGGATCCTGCATAAAAGGAGATTAATGCAGTGCATATGTATAGCAACCCTCCTTTTAACATGACATGAGTAGATCAACCTGCGGGGAATGAGCTCTCCATTCACATCAATGAATTAACTCTGAACAGGCTTGAATCAACATACCATCACAGTTTAGATATACACAAAATGTTCCAGTGGGATGTGGTATGTATGTACCAATAAAATCAGTGTTATTTTGGCCTTAGGCAAGAAAATATCACTGTGTTTCTGAACGTATCAATGTTACTTTCTGGTGATTTTTTAAAAACTAATTTATATTATAGTCTCACTTTTTACAGTGCTGGCTTCATGGGGAAAGAAGTTAGCAATTTTAATAAGGAAAATTATTTTGAACTCTTCAAGAGTACTCAATCCATCTACTGAATACCTGTCTTAATTAGTTGATTCATTTTATTCAAGTGATTTTCCAAATGCTTACCTACTAAAAGGGCCTGCGACATTTCACTGCTACTTTGAAATTTTGTCCTGGCATCATCCATTCCAATATGGGGAAATTTTATTCCCAACTTATGAAGGGCAAACACTGACAGAAGTGATTAAATTAGTAGAGTAGGTCATTTGTTCAAGATGACAAAGAGACTGTAGCAGATCATGGTGAAGAAATATACATGATACCAAATTATTTTAGTTAGAACACAAAAAGTCTAAAGATGAACATGAGCAAAATCTTTTCTAACAATATGAATGGACAGTATGCTAATGACTGCAAACAGATTCTGACCTATGCAGCAATTAATGCAAATTAGAATGAATACCTTATTATATGTTTTGAGCATTTTCCTAATGCAAGAAGGGAAAATCAATGAAGTTCAAAGGAGAAAAAGACTAAAATTCGTCAAAAGTATTATTTAATACGCTTAATGTCTAATCAGTGCAACTCACTGCTGCAAGAAATAAATACCAAGAAATGAGAAGGATTTTAAAACTAATTATGTGGATAATGAAAAGCAGTTATGCTTGCTCCACTTAATATATATGTGCTCTGTAATGCATAGGCAAATAAATTCACTACTGAAAGGACAATGGTTAATTCCATATCCCGTATCCATACCCCAAGGGACAGTTTACAGCTGTCTGAAACATGGATTAGCTTTTGAAACATGTTGACTAGAGGATGCCAGTCTGAAACATTAGAGAATGAGATGGACCTCTAATGTGAACTGACACAGCTCTTCCACTTGGTGGCAGTGCTCCCACCTTATAACCTACACCTACCATTTGCTGTTTAATAGTCACCTTCTTTTATATCCTTCTCTAGCCCCATATCACAGTGACTTTTTAAAAAATAAGATTACAGACATCACTCTTTCTGGATTGTTACAGAAATCACCATATGATACCATCTTTTGATATATTTGTTTCCTAGTATAATGACATTCTTCTTTCATATTCTATTACTGAACATGCACAAAAAGTAAGGATCACTGTGAGAATATTTGAACTGCAAACAGTGTTTTAGTTTAAGTCCTAATACATTCATAATGTTATGTGACTTGGCTTTATTGCTTGATTTCCCATTGGAAATTTATGGCTGTTGAAAACATGGAACAAGTAGACAAGGCAATATTAATATCTTTTCTTCCTTAATTTCAGGCTTTTTGTACGTATTTCTAATATTTGTCATTATGCTCAGTTGTTTTGTATTTTAAATACTGAACAAGTCCTAGGAATTAAGCAGTACTGTTGTTATTGAATGTAAAAAGTGTGTTTGTTGTTGCATAAATGCCAGTGTTGCCTATGACAAGGAAGATAGATTTAAATGTTAGGTTGCTGTGAATATCCATCTACCTTGTATGTATCAAGAAAAACTGTTTCAAATTATATCTACAAAAGAGGGAAAGTGGAGAATGAGTCAACAGTTTGAATTGAAAGTCCATGAGATAGAAGAAATAATTAGAAACTGTATCATCCACACCTGTGAGTCGATGTAACTACTTGCAGGAGGCTCCAAGCTAGTTTCTGAACACTCCCACCTTCAGGTTCGCTGTCTGATGTAGTGCTACTCATCCCAGTATATTCCATACTTGTCCTATCATATGCCATTATTATGCTTAGTTTTCAGCCAAAGAGGTTTAATGAGTGACCCACTTTGTGATGTTCTTCTGTAAGAATTCCTTTGTGGGTATCTTTCTCAATACCTCCCAGATGGTTTAGTATCAGAACACAGTACAAGCCAATGGGAGCAGATGTGACCTAGAAAACTTCCAAATCAAGTAAGTGGAGTAATGCATTTGCTCATGTTATATCTTTCTTCTCTTGACTTAGAAAAACAAAACAGAATAGCAATGGCTGGAAGGACTACTTTGTGGCTAATGGATCTAGTAAAAGATTGTCTGGAACAGGAAAATTATGGTTAGGAAAGAACACAGATTTCAGAAACCTTCAGCATCTTCCCCTTTAATGTCTTGCTACTCAAAGACTGAACATCTGCAACCTCAGGGGATGCAGACAATGAAAATCTCATGATTGATGTGAATGCCTTTGCCACCATGGGCATTTTACATCATCTGATATGTAAAACTCATTTCCATTCTCTGAATTTTCTGTGGTGCTCAGCCTCTGCCTTCCTCATGAGTATACTGGAGACTTCACATTAACCCAGGTGGGAGCAACTAGGTCTCTTATGACAGACATTTACATTCAGTGTTATACAGCTAGAACGTTACAACTTTGTGTCTTTAGAACATGGACAGGTGTATGTTCTACAGGCAAAGTGAGTCATCCGCCTTAAATCAGTGGTCTAGGGTCTGGCCAGTGGTAATAGCTTGGCATGAATTATAGGTGACTGCATTGTGTGGTAAAAGGAATTACTTGCTCCCCAGGAGTACAGAGAAAAGTGACCATTAGCCTAGTTTCTGAAGTCTTAGACAGCTGCATTTAAAGAAATCCCACTGTTAGCTTTCACAACCATTAACATTCAATAAAAAATTTTCTTTTTTGACAGCATGGACAATTTCTAACAAATACATAAAGCTGTTTCTGACCTGCATGTTGTGGTTTGTCATTAAAAAAGCCTGGTACTCCTCAAAATAATTTTTTCAATTCAACAGCTGAAATTACTACTTTTTAAGATTAAGACTAAGGTCTTTGTTTTTGCTTAGTGAGAATCTTAAAAAAAATTCAATAAAACATCTAGTGGCTCTGCAATGTCTTAACAGCAAATACTCTAAAGAAATCTTTAGTACCGTGAAATTCTGCATCGTATTCGTAGCAGTTTTAATTTTATGATTAGATTGCTAGGAACATTAAATGTTGGAGAAATTCACTTCTGGCTTCAACAATTTGTTGGTAAATGTGTCTTTGCTGTGAGTGCCAAACCAAAATACTTTCTCAGAAAAATAAACACCTTGAAGCACTGTGTGACTCACAGGAGCACAAACAGGATTTAGAACTTTTCACCTGTATAGTGGTGTTATGACTCCAAAAGAGCAGCTGAAAGTTGTTTGGCAAAAATGATTTTGGACATTTTGACAGGGCTTTTACAATGGTTTGAAGTCATTTGAAATGGCTGTGTTGTTGTTGCTGACAAATTAGGGAAAAAAAAAGGATGCTATTTTAGCAGTTTACCAACCTGAGGAATAAAAGCCACTGCAGTACCATTTCCTTTTGAGCTGGTTCTGAGCCCAAGTCCTCACTGATCTATTCCACTCACATTGTCTTTACAATCTCTTCCTCAAAGAAGTGTGCACCTGGCTTTATAGCACTTGATAAACTTTGTTTTTATCACATCAGTATAAATATTGTCCTTTCCAACTTGCCAACACACTTTACTGTGATATTTGTGAGCAGTTCAGGGAATGAAACATTTTTACACCTTTCATGAAATACTGTCTTACAAGTTCCTACCTGTATCCAGTCTTTCTGCTTATTTTGCCATGAGAAATTGATACTTTAAAAAAAACTTTATTCATTAATTCAAGATTTAAGCATTTGTGGCCTTTTGGGGTTTTTTAAGATTACTAGTAGGCATAGACAACTATTGAAAGACAAATACCTTATTTTCTACCTATTTCTATCTGGACTATCCTTAAACACAAGATATACAAGCTGAAACAAATTGTCCAAAACACAAGAGGCAGTGTGTCATCACTGCAGTGAATATAGCACAAATTCTGGAAATGAAGTGATGATCAAAGCTTTGGTCAGACTTTGAGGGATTAGGGTTACAACAAAAATTCTCAGATGAGATGATCCTATGTACATGACATTCTGAAAACTTCTTTATGACCTGGAAAAATCAGTGTCCACTTTTAGTTCCTTGGTTAATGCTAAGCTGTGTTATGCTGTTTGCAGTTAAGGGGTGGGGGCAAGTTTTTTTTCAGTAAGCTGGGTCTTCTGAGAGGTATCCATTGTCTTCACATTACTTTGATGCCATCAAGAATGCTCTATGCTATCTGCACTGTTGAACTGTAGGGTCCCTGAGACGGTACCATGTGAGTCACCAGTTCTGCCTATAACGCTGCCCAAGCTACTACTAATAAGCTGGGCTGAGAATGTAGCTTTATTTCCCTTTACATCACTAGTAACTGAATGAACTGACACAAACAGATTTAGTTCGGTTTTTTTCCTAAGGAAGAAAACTATTCTGTAGTTTCAGTTGGTGGTAATCCCCAAGGACTGAGAACAAATTATTTGCATTCCACTGAAAAGTCTCAAGATTCGCTCAGCAAAACACAGCTTGATTCCTCTACTTCTACTAAACTTGGAAGAAGACCTAAGTGAAGCAGCTTGTTTCAGAATAGATATCTCAACATAAGATAGGTTGACAGATCATTCTGCTAAATATAAAGATGTATGAGTGTATGACTTAGAGACACTACCTGGTTATTTTGTCAAGACCTGTAAAACCATATACAACTATGAAATAGGTATCTACCTTTGCAGGGTTCACAGAATTTCTACTCTGAATACTACCACTAAATTACACTAATCAGCAGCTTGCAACAAATTCAGCACCTGCATTGAAGGATGTGAAAGTAACAGCTACAATGTGATGAAGAAAGAGAACAGCAGAAATCAAAGGAGGGTACACACTGCCAAACAATCCTAGATGGTGACCATGGTCAGATCAAAGAGAAAAAGAAATCCCTTTATGATCCTTAGTAATTTGATTCAGGAAAAAGCCCTCACCTGAGCCTATGCCCACTGTCTGGCTTAATTCTGGAAATCACAACAGGACATTACATTGCACCTACAGAATGACTGTAATATATTAACAGTATTGGCACACCATGACTATGCTGTGTAGCTCTGGCCAACCTCCAAAGTTTCTGAGAAAGAAAAAAACAACTCTACAGAACCTCAACTATGCACTAAAGGCAGACAGGAGAGAATCCTGCTTAGCCACTGAAGACCAGCATTAACCTTGCAGCATGGGATATAATATAAACATAGGACAGAAAAAGTCTTTTTTCAATCCTACCTGGCCATATTAATGTTACCAAAATCCTGGAATTCAGTGTGGCTATCACTAACCAACTACACACAGTCCCACACATGACAGAACCTCTCCCAGAAGCTATCTGTTGTCATGGTTTAGGGTCAGGGCTGCCCCTTAGACCTATAACAGACTCTCTCGGTTAACCCCCCTCCCTCCCCAAAAGGGGAAGAGAAAGGGAATAAGGGAGAGAGACTTAGTGATTAGAAAAGGAAACTAGAACAGCTTTAATGAAAATAAAATTAATAATAATAAAAATGGAATAT
>WTSP01027545.1:47957-62421 GCA_025331215.1 Actenoides lindsayi | reverse complement strand
AGCGGCAGCAGCAGGCGCTGTCGCGACGTCCTCCTCAGCGGACCTGTTCGGAAGCACGTGCACGCCTCGCGCCGTTGCCTCTGCTTCGGTATCATTGGCCGCCTCGCCTTGGGATACTGTGTTTAGCCGGCGCTTTCTATTGCTTTTACATACTTTTTCGTATCCTGCCCCTTGCTTCCTGAGAAAGGTGTACGAGAAAAGGAAAATCTTGATTTGTTATGAGTTAATAATTAATTGAGTCCGACAAACAAAAGACACATCATGATCTGTTGCACTGACAAAAAGAGTTGCGGCAAATAATGCAGATGGGAAACTATTGGCAAAGAAAAAAAGTCACAAGATAATTTTGTAGTGGAGATCATGAAGTACCCCCTCTCCCAATCTCTGCTAAAAAAAAAATAAAATAATCTACCTATAGCATTTCATGGTTTAAAAGCAAAAATCTGGAAATGAGACAGAAAACAATATTCTGGCTTGAGAAATAGTAACTTTTCTTAATATTTTCTCTCAGGTACTCGCATCCCTTGCTACAGGGCCCAGACAAAATAATAGCATTTTCTATGAAATTCGTACATATGATATTAAGCCATCAAAGATGAAGGAGTTTGTGGAAATGGTCAACAAGTACATTCACCTTCGCACAGCTCATTCGGAGCTGGTGGGATTCTGGTCTGCAGAGCTGGGAGCGATGAATAAGGTGGTCCACGTGTGGAAGTATGGTACGCTCAGCATCCCTTTGTGCTGCTCTGCTCAACTCTCTTTGTGCCCCCTCTCTCTAGGGAAGAAGGCAAGGAGAATATTTATCCAGCTTCTATTTGTTGCTTTTACTGTAAGGAAGTGTCCAAATAAAATTGTTCCTGTACTGATTACTGAAAAGAACACTGCAGAGACTGTCAGGACATTTTGACATGTATAATGGAGGAACTGCAGCAGAGGGCTTTGTTTATGATAAGTATGTTTAGCTTAGGGCCAGTTCCTGGACCACAGATGTCTTCAGAATTTCAAAATGAATGCAAAAAACATTGAGACCTTCTTAATGTCTTATTAAGAAGGTCTTATAATGTCTTATAATTATATGTCTTACAATACATAGAAGAGCAGATAATCTATATGCAGTGTGTGTTTATATGCATGTATAATTGTTCTCAAATTTTAGTTCAGTGTAGCAGTCACTCCTCTGAAACAACGAGCACATAGTTTGCATGCTTAAACTCCTGCAGCTGGACTGTGCTGAACTAGGAAGCCACTTCACCACCTCTGACTTCCCAAGCGCACAAAGTATTTCGTTGTTCCTTCAGCCTTGGTAGCATTAGGCTTCTTGCAGTATAATCATCTTTTTATCTTGTTGGAGTTGGAACGTGCTGGTGAGCCAAGAAAAAAATACAATTACATGGGAAACCCTGTGTGCTAGCAATGCTCTTTGTGGATCCCAAGGGAACTTGATACCTGGGTTGTGGAGAGGTGTGAAGGCACACTGGTATCATTTCTTTGTGCGCCTGCTGCGGTTCAGTGTATACCTGCATGCTGAGACAGAGAATTTGCTTTCTGACAGCATCCCTCTGCTTGTTGAAATCCAGCATGTTCACTGTACTTGCTTAGAACAGAGTCACCTCTTTTGTCCTGGAGGGATGAAGGGAGCAGCCATCTGTTGATGGGAATGAGTTTGCAAGTGTCTATGGTTATAAAATTATCGTACCGCTCAGAACTTTTCACACCAATGTGTTGTTTCTTTCTGAAAAAGAAACCAACTCATTTTTAATAATCTGTGAGAAACTTTTAAAATGCAAAACTAAGGAAAAAAACCTGCCATTTTTATTTGTTTCCTAACTCCTTGCTTCATTAGACCTCTGCTTCTATCTTTTTAATAATTAAAAATAATTGGTATATTTTTCTTTTATTCCCAAGATACTGGTATTTCCCAAGGTTCTTCCTGTTCTCAGATGCTGGACTTTTCTATTATTAAAGCAATCTACATAAATATGCTACTTAAGATGCCACTGCAGACTAACCAGTTGAAATTCAGACATTTTTAATTCAGTGGATTACTTATTAATTAAGAAGGGGGTGTGGGGGGAACAAAAAAAGGTTTAGATTTGGGGCATTTGATATTTTATTTTTTTTACACAAACAAGCAAACATTACTTCCACACTTGTAATTTAAAAGTCATTTTTATGTAAGCCAAATATCATATTAGTCTTAATTTCCTCTTGATAGACTAGTATTCCTTCTGAATTCCCTTTTGCATTTCATTTCCTTATCCACTGTGCTTTCTCTGAATCTCCTTATCCTTGGTAATTGTTTCCACATCCACTAGTCTCTGCAGATGCCATATGTGAATCTTTCTTAACAGTAATATCACTTGATGTATTTTAAGTTTTTTATAAACTTCACTGGAAAATTTGATTTGGCTTTAAACCATTTAAATATGAGAGCTAAAGCAGATTTTTTTAGAATTGAGAGGAAACTCACCATATCTACTTTGAGCTAATACACTGTTTAAAAATATCAATTTCAAATGTACTTAAGTACAGCTTGCTCCCTTGTAATTTTATATTTTGATTGAGTCTGATGTGACATCAAGTGCTTTTTTCATGTTCTTTTTCTCTTCACACAGATAATTTTGGTCACAGAACAGCAGTCCGGCATGCATTAGCCAATGACAAAGATTGGCAGGGAAAATTCCTCTCCTCAGCTCTCCCCTTCATAGAAAGGCAGCACAATGAGGTTGCTTATCTGGTACCCTGGTGTCAACTCGGAAAGCCTCCAAAAGAAGGGGGTGAGCTTATCTTCTCTTTTGCTGCTTAAAGTTACTGATGCTGATGGACTAACAAAAAATGGCTTAAAGTTTAAACCAGGTATTACATGGGTTTATAACCCTTTATGTAACAAGTGTATGTACTCACACCCCTGTGAAAGGGTGATGTAACACAGATGAGGGACGAAGTTGTTAAGAAGGGTTTTACACTAACTTGCATCAATTACTAACTAGAGCCCTGATCATTAAGGTTGTAGAGAGGTGTATTAATTGTCTAAATGAACATGCAAAATGCCTATACTGTAGTAGTGGTCAGAGCAGTCATCCCAGCCTTGCTTTGTCCATCCATCAGTGAGAGGGTGTTTCCTGGAGACACTGAAGAGGATAGTTCTCTTTCACAGAGGTTGTTTTTTCTCTTTTATCAGTTTACGTCGATGTCACTGCTTCTTTTGGATAATAGTTTCAAGAAAAACAACAAAAAAAAATAATCCTGATTTTAAAGATATGTGGAAGCCAAACATACTTTGCAACAGTCATACATCAGGTGTAGGCGTCCTATCTTTAGTAGTATTGACTGTTCCCTGATTTATGAACATTTACAGGCTTTGCTGCATAGAGTGACTTCACACAGGCCTGGCTTTAGGCCTCAGCATGTACATTCATACAGTAATCTTTGTTCTTTATTTCCCTGTGATTCCAAATTTTTGAATTTGAAAGTAGTCCAGCTTTCTCTTAAAACTGGAGAGCTGACTTTTCAAACAGTTCCCATTTTAGTTTATCTACTGCCCATTTGCTGGAGAATGAGACCAGACATACATTGCCATACCGTGTCTAGCTTTCCATTACAGTGTCAGCAGTTGTGAACTAGAGTAACTATCTGAACGGAAAGGAGGCTGATAATGTGTCTTGAAGCAGGACTGGAGTTTGTCAGCAAATCATGCCATTTGTCTACAAAGATGGGAGACTGTTTGTCAGAGCAGAGATGTAAGCTAGTCCCAGTCTGCTAGTCACGCCTGTAAATCTTGCTGTCACCAATTCCCAGAAGTCAAAGGGGTTTATAATCTTATAAACCACTTTAATGCCAGAAAACATTGCCAGTCTTAGAAAAGGCCACCTTGCATTGTTCAGTCAGCCATGCAAATCCCACAAGCATGTATGAATTCTTCTGATTCTGCAAAGTAGTCTGAATCTCCCTAAATTTCCAGGCAATACTAATCATTGCTAAGTTGTGCTTTGTGTGAAACTTTCCATTCCTCAGGGTGCCAGAACTTACATTTACCCTTGAACTAGCAAGCCTGTGCTCTTGTGAGCCCCTGGAAGGTGAAGATTTTGCACTGGGATGAAGAAGCAGTTTCATGTCCTGCTAAGCCCAAATGGCAGGGAATTGCAGTCAGTACTGGTTTCACAGTAAATATGGAGGGGCCATGACACAGTGTTTGAGAACCAGCACATTAATTTGTGTTTATTTCCTTGAGGTCACCTTTGCCTTTTTTCCCAGGAGTATATGAATGGGTTACTTTCCAGATGAAGCCTGGTGGGCCGGCATTGTGGGGTGAAGCATTTCGAGCTGCAATCAATGCTCACATCAACACAGGCTACACCAAGCTGATTGGTGTTTTCCACACAGAGTACGGATTACTTAACACAGGTACTACTCAATTTCCAATACAGACTTTGGCATGGGAAGGAGTGGAGGGAGAGGGGCAAGCCCTTACCCTGGATCATAATTGGCCAGCTTGATGAAAATGTTGGTTTCAATCACCAAACTCCTGTAAACAGTCCTTGAACCCAGGTTTGTGTGTTGGGTTATAGGCTTAAGCCAGATGCTGTTATCTTAAAAGACACTTGGATCTGATGTTAAAGAGTCAGACCTTTTAAGGGCTCACTAGACAATTGTCCCACCACTTATTTTCCTGGAGAAATGTTTCTGCTAACTGCAAGGCATGTAACGGGGGAAGGCAGACTGCTAGGGCTTACAGTACCTCCTGTATGGCAAAGTAACAGTATTCAGCTGACTTTATTTTACTTTCTCAGTCCATGTAATCTGGTGGAACGAGAGTCCAGATCAGCGGGCAGCAGGAAGGCACAATGCCCATGAGGATGCCAGAGTGGTAGCAGCTGGTAAGAGATAATGAATCTAGAGAACTCACTACTGTTACTTGCATGCATGCTGAGAAAAGTAGTATTTCTCTTTAGATGTCTGTCTTAATCAAATATACACTTAATTTCAGTGCGGGACAGTGTCAGATTCTTGGATTCCCAGCAAAATGTGCTCCTGATTCCTCTACAGTGCTCACCACTGAAGTAACCTTCTTCTAAAGGATGTAACTGACAGCAGAAGGAACAAGATGGAAGTGCTATGAGCAAGTGCCATCACATCGATTGTCATATCCTCATGAACTGAGCTGTTTTTCAGTTTACAATAAAAGGATGCAAAATGCTCATCAGTAGCAATGTAAATCACTAAAATTTGGCCCCCTGATAGCAATTACTAAACAGAAGTTTATGGTGGTATTTCTAAACCTCCAGTCAAAAAACAACTCAAGACATAACACTTATGAACCACACTTCACCTATCTTTTATTTCAACCCCTTAGTTCTTAATCTACTTTTCTCCATACCTGTATCATTTACCAAACCTACTGTATTACATGCTCTTTTCCATTGTTATAGTTCAGGGCTTTTACCATTTTCATAATGTACTGTGGTGACTCTTGCAATTACCACATCTTGGCTTTTGCATTCTGGTTTAGGAAAGAATGCCCCCACATACCTGTTACTCAGTTATGTTTGACGTTGGGGATGCTTTGTATTAATCCTGAGTAACGTAATGTATCACTGGGGCTGGAGTTGCACCTTGGAGGTGCTGCAGCGGAGCTGGTAAAACAGTATGTCCTGACTATTCACCCTCTTTTACAATTCACTTTAGCCCTTTCCTTTTTTTGATCACTAAACACTTCCTCAAAATTGTGGATTATGCTCATAATGCTTTGCCTTAGATATTTTAATATTTGTTTAGGGTGCTAAAGTTGATTAGCCCTTCCTTCTTCAACTGTAGTCAAATGCATCTGATCTACACATGCTTACATTCTTAGAAATACTTTTTGCTGCACTGTAAAAAGTCAAATAAATTTGTATAAATCATAAATTGTCAGTGTTTACACCTCAAGCTCTTACTCTTTTTAAAAAACTGTGAAACTATAAACCCTGTTCTTCCAAGTAAAGCATTTTGCAGCTCTTGCATTTTGAGTATAGTTGTTTTAGAGCCAGCAAGGTGAATAGCAGCAGGGGAAAGGGCACAAGGGCTGGGAAGTCAAACTTGTATTTTGCGTACAGCTCTTTGGAACATCCTCTTCTGCAATATAAAAGGTCACTGAATGGCAGAGCATGAGGGAGGCTTTTCCACAGGTTAATCATTGACCTGGAATAAGCAGTTGGTTTCACTAAAGTATCTTTGTGCAGTCTGCCTGATGATTATTGCTTCTGTAAAGTGCATTAAGATCTCATAGAAAGCACGAAAAAACCCAGCTGTAGGCAATTATGCTTATGTCCAAGGTGGGCAGGAGGGATTCAGCGGCTGTAGTTAAGAGAGCATGTGTAACAGGTCTGAGCTTCTGTATCAGAGTCTTCATATGCTCCTCCTTCCAACAAAGCCATCTTTAACATTCTTAGGGTCAAACAAGCACTATTTCAGAGATTATCATCTTATAAATAACTGTTTAAGGTGTAAACGCCTAATAAAGCATTACTACCAAGTTGATTCAGAATGTTGCCTTACGGCATTTAACTCAAAGGAAGACTTGTTCTTTAGTAAAAAATGAAAAATAAGATAGGGAATTAATAGGACTTATTTACTCCCACACAAATGCAAACATTAACTTGTTGTGTTGTTCCATTGTTTACTGGAATTAAAAAAAAGAGAGGTATACTAAGAACAGTATAGTTTTACTTAAAAAAAATAGTCACCAACAGACAAGTACTCAGGATGTTAGGTATGTACTTTATTCCAAAGTTTGCTGTTTTCTGACAAGAGGTTGATAAATCCAGGATGTTACACAAAGCACCAGCTAGATACTAGATTAAAACATAAGAAGACAATTAAAATTTCCTGGGTTTTATCTCAGGATGAATTTCCTGATGAGTGTACTGTCAAGAATTAATTGGATTCTGGAATGAACTTGGTGGATAGAGGGATTAGGGGAAGTAGCAGGCAAAATTTTAACATCAGTTTGCCCTTTGAGCAAGTAAACTGTTATTCTGCTTTCAGTTGTAAACTGCTGTTCAAAATCTAATACTAACTTGAGTGATGTTCCTTTAGTTTGATACTAGCTAAGGATTAGCTAAGTTTAGGGTATTTTAGAGTCTTTCTACTTGAACATAACATTTTGCTTTGTCAATGAAAACAGGTATAGGGCGTTTTTAGAAGAGAGGAGGTACAATTATCAATAATTGAAACTTGCCATGCTTGGAGGTACTTGACTTGGGATTCAGATAATTCAGATAAGCTTGTTTGGCTATTCAGCTTCATTTGATTGCTACACTGATCACTTTTTTCAGGACTTGCTGGAGGCCTTTTTATTTATAAATGTGAGAAGCTTGAACTAGTACTTGCCTTTCAAATTTTGTACCATCTCCTTTGCCTGAAAACAGTATATGCCTATATTAATTTGTAGAGATACTGGAACTTGCTCGTACATTATGCATCAAAGTTCATAGAACAAGAGTTTCTAACAGCAGCCCTTAAAAGAGCACATGGAAAAATGATACTTTGAAGACAAATGGTGCCATAAGAGCTTTATTTTTTACTTAATACAAGGCAATTAGAGTGCCTTTTAATACTTCACATAACAGTTATTAGCAAATACAAATATATATACTTTTTTTTGCTTTTAATGAAAATGTCCATTTAAGGATTTAACTTAGAAATTTCAGTTGTGAAATCTCTCTAGATTTTTGCAAAGTTAACAGATATTCCAGTGCAAAAATAGATCCCATTACAGACAGCATAAAGTGCTTGGAATGAGGACCAACTATAGTTCAGGAGGGAGGGATAAGCTCAAAGTGGTGGTTTAACCATGGGGAAAATGCAACAAATGTACTACAAAGAGGGATGCCACATGTCAATAGTAATAAAGTTTAAAATAAATTAACACCTCAGTGCAGTTTCATTATCAAGAGTGGTTCATACACTGCATGTGACTGTAGAGTGATTTTTTTCCCCTCAACATGCTTGAAAAAGTAAATTAGTGGCTGGCTGAACTTACTTCATGACAAATCTTCATGTGAGAATCTCAACTATGCTGTCTGTCCAGTACAAACAAGACAGACCAGAGCAGTTCAGTTAATATCCATGTTTACTGTAACATTTTGTTACAGAGAGCGACTATGAGCATGACAGTCACAGGGCAACAGGAATCGAGAATATCTTTTTAGTGGGCTAATGAAAGAGGATTATGATGTAACTGTTGTTTCCTGCTAAATTAATTATTTACATGAGCAGTTAAAGAGCAAACCACAGCCCTTTCAGGACCAAATCTGAATCATCCTAGAACTCATTCTAGTTACACATGCACTAGTTTGGTGCAGTGCAAAACAGGCCCTTCACTTAGGTGACTTAATGCTGATTTGTAATAGTGATGTTTAGAAATGGTAAGCCTTCATTACAGCTACTTGTTTCAATGATACCGTAACATATCTGCAGCCTGTTATAGAGAAGTCATGGCTGTAGCTCAGCTGTTCAGAAATTTTTCTGCACCTGGAAGTCTGGTGTATTCATCACCCTGTAACTCATCCCCATAGGGTGATGATGCCGGAAGAGTAATAACGAAGCATTTTTTAAGTGAGGTATACCAATCCCCATTACACTCCTTTCTCAATCCCCTAAACAATGTATTATAGATAAAAATACATTACCTATGTATTTTTATCCATGTACTCTTACAGATTTAAAAAAAAAAAAAAAAGTATGAAAAAGGCACTTCAGCAGAGCATTTAGTAAGCTCTTTCTTTATCCCAAGGCAGGACACAACAGGGACTGGGAACTTGTGCTAAATATTTAACTGTTTGTCTTTTAGAAATGCTGAACTGGTCAGATTTACAAAGCATACCTGGAAACATGTAATCAACCTTCTTCAGGTTCATCCAGCCTGTCTGTTGGGCTACTATGGGCATTCACAGAAGAAAATGGTACATGATTGATTAATGGTGGAGTAGTATCAGGAACTCGTGTATGATGTACAGCAACAGCCCAGGAACTGCACTTGGGTTCAAACCACATCACTGAACCTATTTCTGAATGTAAAAGCAAATAGAGGGGCCCACAAGTGTATACTCTCTCTCATGACCGCCCTACAATGGGAACAAGAATTGGTTGTTCTTACCATATAAGATCCCCTCTAATATTATCCTGGCTTTGTAAAACTTGTAACTGTAGCACTACTGTTTTGAACTATCTTGTTCTTCAAGAGGATTTTTACTGAAGCAGTTTGTCACAGGTATATTAAGAGTGTATTCTCCAGTTAGGGATCACCTAATGACTGAAACTACACTGCACAACAGAAGCAGAAACTTACACATTAATCTAATGTTATACCAGTTTCCAAATGGGAAAATTTTAGGTGAACAACTTGCAGTAATTGCTGATAGCAGCTGATTGCTAGAGTCTGGAACTTGGTCAGATCATGAATGTAGCTATCACTGAATGGACAGAATGAGAGCATAGCATTGCAGGCATAACGTAAAGAAATACTGTGGCTACAAAGATCATCTGAAAGCACTCTCAATCCCTAATTATGCTACCTACCTATTTAAAGTCATAAATAATACTGTTAAAAAAAAAATCTACATCTCATTTCTAGTTTTATCTGGCAAAGCCAGAAATGGCAACATGCTTATGCTAAGATGGGTACCTTTCTGGTGCAAAGCAGGGGTTAAAGAGCAGATATTACACAGCTGAATGACATCTCATGACTTAGAATTTGCTCTTGGCATTAGCAGCTTGCACAACTACTGAGTTTGCTGCTGTGGTCCAAACCCTAGGTCTGCTTCTCACCCACGTCCTCATACTAGATGTTCATGCAGCTGCTGCAGTACCTCAAAGGAGCAGGAGAGTACTTGACTGCACAAAAACCTAGTTAGAGTAGGTTATTGGCTGTGATGCTGGTGGGACAATCCTGTGCATTTGCAGGGTTCACAGTTCTGCATATCACCACTTACTGACGGAGATGTATGGATAAGATGGCCTATCTCCTGCCATGCCATCTGCACAGTACTGCTTTGTGGCCTCAGATTTGTCACCAACTGACCTACACCAGCCTAGGAAAAGCAGCTGGTCAGGTAAGTTTTCACAACTTAAGGCTGCAACGCTGGTGACTTTTCTTGCCACTGACTGTCTTGGTACATTCATTGCCAGCAATGGATGTAGCACCAGGAAATTCCCACTCCTGACATGAATGTTTTAAGGACTAAAACATACATGTCTAAAATATAAATAACCACTGGCCATGACTCCTCAATAAACTATTTTTGCAACCTTAGGAAAAAAAAATAACCCACAACATACTGTACAGGACAAGATACAGTATGGTTGAAAGCCCACAGCATCTGGTGGGTGCTTTACCACAGCTTCAGTTATACTGTAATGAGCTAAGTTCAAGTCTTTCACTTGAGAACAGTACAAGACAACTCCATGAGGCACTGCCCCTGTAAAGGAATTTTGTTTTCATTGCATTGAATTGCATTGCATTGAATGGTTATCAGTAGAGTGTCCAGTTTCTCTTCCTCTAGCTTCTTCTTTGGGAGTATCCTATCCCAGGAAAAGGAAGTCCGCATTCTGCTCATCATTTCTTCGCTGAAATTGGCTCACACACAACTTTCTTTTACCTTCTCATCTTGCAGGAAGGAATTAAGGATTGCAATGTCCACCACAGTCTGGTTTTTGTGTAATGACAGATCCTTAGTGTGGTCATCATCGCTTTGGTCCTTAGCAAAATTTACAAATACCTACAAGAAAAAAGGCCACATCACACACCACCCTGGATTTTCATTACTTCATGGCATTTAATACACTGGGCTTCCTGAACTAGTCCTGGGATTCTGTATTTGGATAAAATGCCCTTAAAATATAGGTCCAGTAAATTTGTGGATTATTCCTACCTCTGCATGAAGAAGCCTTTGGCTGCAAAGAAACTTACTTGGTCAAGTGTGGTCTGAGAAACAGAGTAGTCTTCTATGTGGAGTCTCTTTTTGTTCTGGGAGAGAATACTGAATATTCTGGCCAGGGAGGACAGTGAAGAGGGAAGCTGGTACTGCAGCATATTCCGATGCTTTTCCTTCAGGACACTTCCAGGGAAGGCATGCCCAAAGAACTCCTCAACAGGCTTCAGGTCTGGGTTTGCCCCTGCAATTCTCACCACTATGGTGTAACCATCTCCAAACCTGTAAACAAGAAGGCCAGCACAGGAGTTAAGTGCCGTTGAAACAGAAGCACAGCTTAAAACCCAGCAGCATGTCCCATAGCCAGAACAGCGATTGGGTATGCTGCGTAAGGAACTGAATCTGAGATCTCCCGAAAAATTAAGACAGCTCTGTAGTGTAAGTGAAAGGAAATAACTACCTGTTCTTTAGATGCTGGACGCTGCCCAGACACCTGAATCGCCCATTGACCATGATTGCCATTCGAGTGCACAGGGCCTCACATTCTTCCATGCTGTAGGCAGAAGTAAAACTGCATTAGCATTGCAAGCAGCAGTGAAGGATAGAGCAGCTAGGCAGAGTTTAGCATCCAGCACTGATACATGCAAAAGCCAGGGTATGATGCAATTGGGCTGCTACTTGCCTATGAGATGTGAGCACCACTGATCTCCCCTCTTTGATTACACTCAGAGCACAGTTCCACAAGAAACGACGTGCTTTGGGATCCATCCCTGTTGTTGGTTCATCCTGCAAAATATATAGAGAAAAACAGGTTATGCTGTTACATTCTACTAACAATTACCTCATCTCTGAAATGACCCGTCCATCCTGATTATGCAAATTGCAAACACTGAAAATGAACAAGCTTGACTCATTTTCCAAAATGAGAAAATAACTTATGCTCCCAATTTTACATTAGAAAACATCTTTTCCAGAACTGAGAAGTGCTGCTTATTCTGCAATTGTAACATGTTGAACTATCCAGTTCTAGAACAAGTTAGTCAATTGCCTTGTTTAAATGGACCATTAGATTACTTTCTTGTGCACTATGAACTTTAGTAATCCTAAACTTTGTCCTCAAATTTTAATCTAAAGAATTCTAAGATACTTATTTCCAATTTTCACTGAATTATTAAAAATATGGGATGATTCTCCTGAAGAGCAAGATGCACTTCTGTCCAGCAGGAAGGCTGTTATTTTTTTTGCATGTATAGAAATCTTTGCAGCACTACTGAAGTGGCGAAGATGCTACACAGCTGGTAGTCTGGCATCACATTTAAGACACCTACTTTCCCTGTGATTTTTCTAAAACAGAAGCCTGGAGGCATATTATAGCTTGCACCTACATTTAAATAGAGCATCTTTATTTCCATGTGCTCTTTGCTCACATTTAAGTGACTAATGATGCATTTGAACATTAGCTGGCTGTGAAATATTGAGTCTTCATTTGAATCTGATTTTTCAGTCTTACAAGCAAAACATTAATGAGCAAAGGTTGCAGACCCACCAAGAACACGACAGGTGGCCCTCCAATGAGGGCAATGGCTGTGGAGAGCTTGCGCCTGTTGCCTCCACTGTAATTCCCAGCATATTTTTCTCCGTATTTCACAAGGCCCAGTTTCCGAATTGCCCACTCACCAACCTACAAGAGAGCACAACATCATCTTGAATCAAGCACAGGAACATCTACACAAGGAGATTTTTGTTATGAGCTTTGGCTTTAAAAACATTTTTCAGAAGGGCCACTCATCTGAGAATCTAATGTGGCATAGACATGGGTTCTGAAACACCCTGCTTACCTCTAGATGAGGGCATACACAGTCCTGCTCTCGGGAGGCCAGAAAACCAAATGGCTGCAGATTTTTACTAGTGAGCATGAGTTCAACACCAGTGAAGCCAAGTTAACCACTGGTGTAGTGCTCTTAGTAGCAGCAGGTTTAGCTAGCTTTCCAGTTGCTGTGGGCTTGCAGCAGGTCACTACTAACGCACAGCAATCTCACTGTGGTATTTTTTTAGCCCTTCAGACAGATAGGGAGGATTTGGTTTGTTATTCAGGAGTATTACTACCAGTTCCAATAGGCAGATGCCCTGGAACTAAAAAGTGTTAGGGGAAAGAGATTCAGCTACTACACAGATCATAGCCAGAACTGGGTCCCTTTTTATACGACGCTGGTGAGAACATCACACAGAGGAACTTGTCATCAACCTCAAAGGCGCTTGCAGTTTTCACCCATCATCACTGCTCTCAAAAGGGGATTCAATGAAGATGCCTGGACATACCCTGGGCACCAGATCTGGCCCTATCCAAAGCACTGGGTACAGATATCATCTTCATACCTACAGCAATTCCTGTTCTGCAGTACTCAGGACACACATAATGAAAACTGCTATTAAGGAAACAGCACTGAGAAGGGTGCTGTATGGTACTGGAAGGTGCCACTGACTGCCTAAGGACTATTAGTATAATCCCATGTATGACTGCTGAAACAGCAGCAGTTTAACGATGTGGTGTGATCAACTGGAAAGATGTAACAGCCAGTGTGAGGCTTCTTTTAAGCTGTGGAGTGCTTGCTGCCTGGGACTTTAAAGATTAACTCTTGACAGTAGGTGACATACTCTCTGCATGGCCTGAAGCTCCACAGCCCTTAAACTCTTAAAGGAAAGAAGTCACTCAGTGCAGAAGTGCATCCACTATGAGAATGCTGGACCCAAAGTATCTGCCCTTCCATTTAGTACACTTCTCTAGGAAGCACTGAAAAACTGCAGCACTTTTGTTTGCTCTGGAAGGAAATGGGGCAGATTTCACCACACAGTATCTTCAGCAGCTTCATGTCACAGCATTGCATGTATTGCAGGGAGCGTGCATGCAAGCAGGAACAGCAGTTCACTCGGGCAGGCCCTGTGGTGTTTTGTTTACCTTGCAGACTTCTTTCTCTGGAACACCTCTCAGGAGTGCAAAGAACTCCAAGTGTTCTCGCCCTGTCAGCAGTTCATTAACAGCATCAAACTGTGGGCAGTAGCCCATGTTCTGATGGACTTCTTGGATGTTCGACAAGATACTGCAACAGAATAAACCCTTTGTTAGGATTTCCTAAGTACATGCATCTATTTTAGATGTTAAAAGAAGGAAAGTGCAATCACTGACCTAACAAAAATACAGGATCCAAAAAGCCCATCTGTGCCAAATTCTTTTTCTCTCTCCGCATTCCCCCCTTCTTTTTTTAAATATGACATTTAAGTATGAGAGGGCAGGTATTCAGAAGTGACTACAAGACTAAATCCATTTTCTTAAGCTTCTGAAATATCAGACTTGACAAAGGGCTGAAACAGATGCCAGGAGTTGAAAAAGGGAAAAGTGGGGCAGACTTGTCTGGTAGTGTCTTACTAATCTTTGAATAAGCAACAACAATAGATGGGTAGTTGTATAGCAGGGACATACTGTGAAATTCATAACCTTGTGGATAGTGTCTATCTCTAGGAACAGGACAACAAGATGTCTTGAGGCGCCTGAACAT
>WTSP01027545.1:8352-39676 GCA_025331215.1 Actenoides lindsayi | reverse complement strand
CCACACAAGAATCACACGCAGTTACTCTGCTATCCAGGAACAACCTGGAGTAAGTTGCAGTACCACTGAGCTCCCTCCTACCTGTGGGGGTGGGAGCCCGCCTGCACCAGGGGGACACACAGGCAGCATCTTCTTGATCTTCTCATTGCTGCACTCACAAGATGGTGAAGGATTCTCCATGCTCCAGTTGCCTTTTAAGAAGATGTCCAGGACTGAGTCTGGGACTGAAGTGGTGGTCCATTCGCTCTGCCCCACAGTGCAAGGAGTGTCTCTGTATCAAGAAAGTGGCAAAGCAAATGCAGTTTCTAAAACAACTGTGATGGCCTTTGCTTACAAGCCATTTAAGTAACAGACACCAGTCCTCAGAAGGGGCAGGCTGTTTTTCCAAAAGAGACTGACCTCACCAAGACAAATAGCTCAGAGCAACAGACCAGGCTCTGCAGCACCAGGACAACACTTTTATTCATATGGTTAAGTTTTAAGTAGTCCTGCGAGGACCAGGTAGTTGGACTCTGTGATCCTTATGGGTCTTTTCCAACTCAAGATATTCTAAGATCCAGCAGATAGTCATATCTTGGATGACATTTCTGCCTTTAGGGCACCAATATACTGCTCTTCCCCAAGGCAAGTATCAGTGAGCAGTGTCTTCCCCTTGCCCCATGGGTGAAGTAACCCAGCTCCTGTTTCTGTCTTGTAGGGTACACCTGGCCAGCACATAAGGCCCCTTGGCCCTCTCCTCACCATCATGTGAACATGAGCCGCAGTTCTTCCAGGCTAGAGACACCATCCCAGACTCTGAATACTCCTGCACTCAGTCTGGATCTTCAGTAATTTGCCCAAGTCCATGTATCAAGTCAGAGACTGAGCTAAGAAACAACATCAATGCTGTCTAGCTCTCCACTGTTTCTGCTGGTGTTTGTGGAGGTGCTAACCTAGGTTTCCAGTGCAGCTAGAAACAAAGGATTGTTGAATAGGAATAGCTACAGTCAACCAACATACAGCAACATGACTAGGTCCTTTTCCATGTCCAGGACCAAACAGTAATTTGAGGGAGAGACTACCGTCTCCTTTCTAACTCTCCCAGTGCAGGTTTGCACTCAAACCTTACTCCCTCACCATGTTGAAGGCTGGTAACTTTCTCAAAGATCCTGATCCAAAAAACTGAATGGAATTGCAACTCTTTTGGCTTAAATCCTGCTCTGGTCATGCATGACTATTACTCCCTAAAGCCAGCTACATCTGCTAGGTGACCAGAAGTTAGGGCTGGGCTTCCTCTTCCCAGCCCAGAATTCTACTTACGGGATGGAGTGACCCTGCATACAGCGTGTCCCAAAACCAGGCTTATTGAGAAGAGCGTCCAGAAGCCTCTGAGTGCCTGCATCTTCCGGAGCATCATTGCTATGGGTACATCAGAGAAACACTACCAGGTCAGTAGAATAACACGCACACAGCAAAAGACAGCAGCAGAGCAAGGTTGAGAGCACAGTGAAAAGAGCTCCAGAAAAGGGTATGGGTGGAGACTTTCCTTTGAAGAATGCCTGGCCTATGAGCACATACACTCTCCTGGTCTTTGTGCACAGTACTACTAGAATCACAGCACCATGCAGAAAAGTATCATCTTGCCATTAGCTAGAGGTGTCATTTAAAAGTCCAAAAACAAAATACCAGGACTCTATTAAAATGTACTTCTGAGCTAAGCACCGAAAACAAATTTAAACAACTTGGTAAGACACTCAGTAACTCCCATTGGCAGAGAAGAAAAGAATTGTAGGATATAGCACCATTTCTAGGCCACAAGAAACATACCTAATGAAAGTGTACTGCTCATCATACATCCATGGCTGTAATTCCAGACTGGGGTACTTCCCAAAGGGAGGAACAATCAGGCTGAACATGAGAGCAATACACACAAAGACAGCTGGCAGCACAATCTGAAATTGAAAGGAAAGAACAAGTCTTTTTTAAAGCAAATGTTCCCAGAGGCATGATGAGCTACATGTGAGTGACTTAATGGATCAAAACTTTCTCAAAGTTTCCCAGAGGAAGGTCTCTGCTAATTTTACCAAGGCATTGTTAGACACAATACAAGAACTATCCTGGCAGTCAAGCACGGCACACACTTGGGATGCATAGGATTCAGCCATCAAATGCTGCTTTCAAGGCAAAATCTGTATTTGAACCTCAGCTGCATCCTTGCTGTGCAAGAATACCTTAACCACTTGGTTATCATGTAACTCCTTTCACTTGCACAGGCCTCCATTTGCTCAGACATGCAGTGAAGACCAGTTTTGGTTTTTTGTATTCCCTTGGTGTTTTCTGCCCACCTTCAACCTCTGAATACAATGCATGGTCCAGGGCTGTCCCTGCTGAGGAACCCTGTACATTTTGGGTGCTCTCACCTGAGCAAAGAAGCCCTTCCGGCTTCTCTTGGCAATAAGCAGCCTCTTCCACAACAGAGCCATGAATTGCTGCTGGGTGAGCTTCCAACCCTTCATCTGGTAGGAGCCTTTTCCATCCATGCCACTAAGAAGGTCTGTCTCCCTGGATTCTGCCAGCAAGAAGAAATAACCCTCATTCAAAAGCTCACAGATGTATCCTACACAGAAGTACCCAGGGAATATAAGGTGACAGCTGAAGCAGCTACTCTCACTCAAAGAGAAAAAAAGATAGCAGTGAGCAGACATAGCAATAAAAATTCACACAAATGGATTTTCACCCGTATCTCTCCGAGTCCTGATGGGAGGATTGAGCAGGCTGTGGATAGTGCACTATGCGCTATTCATAAAGGTAAATAAATAAACAACCACTCCTTTGGCAGTCTCAGCCTATGATCTGCAGTACTTATGGGTGTCCACAAAAAGAAAACAGGCTTAAGCCCCAGCAATACCTGGATCTATGTCTGAATCATTAGGATCAAACACATCATCTTCTGTAAACGGACGAAGGCAGCTCTGTCTGTCTCCAAATACTCGCCTCTTCCTTCTGGCTGGCAATGTCCCATCTGAAAATAATGCAGTTATGATTAGTTGAAGTGCTTCAGTTAATTTCCAATTAGCCTCAGAAAAAAACAAAGCAATATCATTTTCATTTTACATGTCTTCCCTTCGCAAACTGAGGAGCTCATCTGGAGTGACTCCCATATGCAGGTAAAATTAAAACTGTCACTCTGCAAGGGTCACATGTTTTATGCACCACTTTCTGTGTACTGTCCTAGAAGACGCTTCTTCCAGTGCATTGGACAGGGGTTTTTTTTCCCTTTCTTTCTTTTTTTTTACTTTTTTCTTTCTTTAGCCATGGAAACAGCAGGCTGCTCTTGCTGTAAGGAAACTCTCATTTAACAAACATATGAATCCAGGTGCAATTTGCTAGCACTAGTTTAACAGGAAATGCTGGTATAAGCACTTAACTGCAATGAGATGCTCTCAGAAAGTCATCTGGTCCCTACTGTGGTTCCTCAGAGTACACAACAGTGTCAGTCAAGTAATTCACTCAAACACTAGAAAACTCTGCACTATTACAAAATCAACATGCTACCTTTGAGTCAATAGAAGTTAGCAGTATATAAATCTTGCTTTAAGTATACTAACAGCAGCTATTTTAGGTCATTAAAAATATCAACACAGTGCAGTTCCCGTTGAGTCTGAAATGGAGCCTGTCACGCCTTGGCATGTATCACTGCACAACTGGACATACTGCCATATACAAAGGTCACTCACCTGCCCAAGGCTGGCGAGACAAGGAACACTCCTTAGAGATACCCACTAGACACACTATTCTCCTGGGAGGTAAAGCCCTCCACTAAGATTTTACTCCTGAAACATCTAGGTTTGGTCAGCCTTGTGTTTAAACAGCACAAAGACCATACAAAAAAACCCAACAACCAAACAAAACAAAAAAACCCAGAGTTCTCCCCCGCCCCGAAGTCTCTTTCAACACTGTAGGAGACAACTACCCACCCGATGTTTCTGCATCCACACCACTATCATCAGCCACTTTCAGGAAGATCTGAAAAAGCAATGAGAAGCGTCAGTGAAAATTAGAAGTGCTACAATATTGTGGAGACTGCTTTGGGAGATGCTATGAGAGAGCACAAGACTGACAGATGCAGCACGAGAACAGAGGATACAGGTTTTATCCCTTGTGTGTTGAAGACATGGACTTCGTGGCTTCTCTCTAGCTTCCAGGAGCCAGCCTGTAACTAAATGCCAGCCACTCCCCCTTTCCAATGTCAGTACTCAGTGCATCTCAAACTTAAGCTCTTTCCCATGTCTCAGGATAAAAGATCTAGTTACTAAATTTGTGGAATCCCATCTTCCTCCTAATCTGACAGCACTCACACTCCTGCTCATGTCTGAATAGGCACCTGCAATTTAAAAATGTTTTGGTTCTGTTTTTCTTGTTTAGGAAAGTCCTAGGCACAAAGTGCACAAAGGTAACAGCCAAGGCCTTCACAGCTGTGGGAGGACCTAGACTGCAACCTCAATAAGTGACATCACCATTTCATTTTCCTTTATCGTTATTGGGAAAAACAAACAAACAAACAAAAAAGCCCAACAGAAAAACAAAGCAAAAAGCCCAAAACATTTCACATGAACAGAGGGTAAAGTGCATGACAATTCTTTGATAGAAGAAATGAAGACTTTTTAGCTGTTTCTGTGAAGTACCATATCTAGTACTGAAATGTATGTTTTCAGTTAAGTGCAGCAGAAGTTATCCCTAAAAATACCTCAAAGATGTTTACATAGTAATTAGATGCCAAATTGGGGGTCAACCTTCACATGATATCTCACCAAAGCACAACTGGGTACAAAGGACGTGTCTGTGCTTGCCTGTACTACATTTCAGTTTTTTAATGCACACTTCTGAGAGCCCATACTTAAACAGGGCAGAAGACAATATTTTGGAAAAGAGTGCAAAGTTGCCTGTTCCACAATAAATGTTTACAGGAAGAGACAAGATTCCATCTTGTTTTTATCTCTGCCATGATTCATTTTCCCTAGTTTAAGTCAAAAGGGCATCTCTGCTTACTTACCTCCTCCAGAGTGGTTTCAGAGATGCCATAGCTGGAAATGCCAAGATCAGAGAGACGGTCATCAATTTCATGGAACAGCTCCACAAAAGCTCCCTCTTTTGCAGCCTTGTATGGCAAGACATAGGTTAATTCATGGCCAATGTCCTCCACCAGCCTGGCCTTAGGAACATGTTTTGTAATGAGGTTTGAAATTGCAGAGACATCTAGAAGAAATAAAAGGAAAATATGGTGTTCATTTTTGCTCATTTGTGGACAGAAAAGCTCAGTCTGAGAAACCTTGACAGACACAAAGGAGGGAAGACTGGACATCTCTGGAAAGTAGCTCACTTCCATGGGAAGTCTGTAAAAGTTTGTTTTTACATTTAACACAAGGTTGAATGAAAGCCTAGACCTAAATCTGGCTATTCTCTTCATTTGTAGAATTTTGGAGAGCTTTTACACGCTACTGGCAGTGCTGCAAGTCACTGATGCACAATTCACCAGCAAATGCTACATATTGCTAACAGGTCTAGCAACTACCTAAATCTTTGGTTACTAAATCTCAGGACTTCTTGAACCAGAAACGGCTCACTAAATAAAAACTTTGCAATATTTACAGATTGAAAAATACCATCTCTATAAATCTAGTAATTGTTCCAAGACTGTGGCTACACAGGGGCACAAGGTTAAGGCAGGTGTCCAAGGCCAAAGAGAGAGCAATGTCAGCACTGGGACTAAATCTTACATTCTTTTCCAAGCCTCACCTATTGTCAGTGTGTCACTTTCATGGTCACTGCCAAGGCCAGCGTCAGAGCTGCTCTGGGAAACACTGTCATCCTGGTGACAAAAGAGAAGAAAAACATAATTTCCTGCTGTTTAATCAAAAAGGGGCCCATCAGATGCTACAATCTATGCAATTTCAGTCACATGCTGTATCTTGCTGGGTACTCCACAGAGGAGTAGGAAAGTAAAGGCAATACCACTGCAAAGGGCCGAAATACAAGGCCAAGGTTACAATTACAGAAGCAAGTGTTACAAAAGTGTGCATTTCACCTGTATCTCTCCGATCACCTTTGGACCATTGGCATTAAAAGAAACTACAACGGAAATTCACATCCCATGCAACAGTTTAACCAGACATGATCTGGCACAGTACCTACAGAAGTTAAGTAACGCTTCTTTTAAAGAATAAGGGATTTCTGCAACATTCTACTGTGTAAAAATCTTAGTTGCTGCTTCCCACAAGCTTAAGATTTCATAAAGGAAGAATGAGTATGAGCAGGAAGGGTCAGCTGTACCTTTTTCAGATAGGACACTGTGCTGCTGCTGTTCCGGCAGGAGCTCAGAGAGGAATCCACATCCTTCTTGACCAGGGTCAAATAGTAGCCTGTTCCCAGCTGGTTCTTCAGGAAGAGAGAAGAACCAACACAGCAGAGCTTGCCATGAGAAATGATGGCAATCCGGTCACCCAGAATGTCTGCCTCATCCATGTGGTGTGTGGAGAGAATAATAGTGCGTCCTGGAATAAAAGCAAAGGAAAACACTTCTGGTAAGTCAACCATACCCATGTCCCCAAGCCAAAGCCACAATCATCTGGATCCTACCATGAAGTTGGATAGAAGGTTGATACCAAAAGTCCAAGCTCCTTTAAACAAGGCTAGCAGTATGGAAAAGGTTCACAGCTGCTGTCATGGGTTTATTCTCCCCACTCCCTACAGGACCTTATCATGCTCAACAATGGCAGGTTAATTTCACGTCAGCAAGGTTGTCTGCACAGAGCAGAACAGGACACTGCTGCATATCAAGGGTGAAAAAATTTCTGGCTAACTGCCCTCACAACCCAGTGACGAACTTTGTTCATGAGTTCTGATGTGAATAGGATGAGAAAGGAGGACAGATGAGAGACGAGAAAATACTTGTCCTGCATGCTTCTTGTTTCTTCCTCAGTGCAGGCAACAACAGATTTGCAACAACACATTGCTATTTTGAGAACAGTCATGAATCATATTGATTTTCTTTTGCTTTCCATGACATTCATTAGGAGTAGACAAAAAGACCACATACCTTGCCGGTACTTCAGGAGCAATTCCCATATCCCTCTGCGAGAATAAGGATCCACCCCTGCTGTAGGCTCATCCAGAATGACAACCTTGGAGCCACCAACAAAGGCTAAGGCAACTGAGAGCTTCCTCTGCATGCCACCTGGCAGGCACAAGAAAGAGGTGTTCAGGCTGAGGCAGAGAAAAGCAATAGATGCAGCACAGTGGATAACGAGTTTTTTTGAGAGAAAGCAGAATTGCATACTAAGGTGACCAAGCACTCCTAGTGTTTCAGGCCTAGTGGGTCCCACAATCTTCAAAGACAGGGTATAATTCATCTGGATGGTCTTCCTCTAGTGGAGTCCAACTATTCTCCTATTGCAGGAAACCACACCTTGCAAGCCCTTCCATAAGTGAATTACTGTATCTCAACATCAGCAGCACCAAGTCACCAGCTTGGAGGCCTAACTGTGGGTTAACTTGAGGACCTGGAGGACAGGTCTCCAGAGCCTGAGTTGCAGAAATAGGTCCCCAAAAAGACATCACTCCTGTCGAAGTGTGCCAGAGGCAGCAGCAAGGAACTGTATTACACTCTTCAATAATAAAGACAAACACTGGCCATCTGCTTTCCCTTCCCAAGATGAAATGTACAGTCTGTGTTGATATTTGAGTCAGAAACAGAAGGTGTCTTGGTCCCTCAACTATCTGGTAGAGACTGATAGAGGAATCCTGGCACTCCTGAGCAAAGCAGGAGGACACTCCAAAATGCCAAATGAAGAAGCAGAAGTCATCATAAGAAATGCACATACAGTTCACAAGCAACAAGGGACTTGGAGATTATGGTCTGAGCCACCTAAAACCACAAAACCCAAACATATTAGTAAGCATCTGGAGAACATGTATCACATCTATCTGGACTACGTCATGATGGAAACAAGTACAAAATAATCAGAGAAAATAAGTGACTTGTTATGGCCATTAGAGAGCATAAGATAGTATAAGACTTAAGTTTGTCTAGATACACTGATGATACACAAGAAATAACTGCTTTCCTTAAGTGCTGAATAGTGTGGTAGTCTATACTTAACTGAAAGAACCAACCAAGGTGCATGATGCAGCCTCTGTGAAATCCAAGAGAAACGTAAAAGCAGCTGAACCTACCAGAGAGTTTGCTTGTCTTAGCTTTCAGTTTGTGAGGTAAACCGACATCCATTGCCATCTGCTCCATCTCCTCTTTCACCTTCTTTTCTGGCAGCCCTTTGAGCCGAGCATAGAACCAGATGTGCTCCTCCACAGTCAGCCTGGGGAAAAGGAGCAGGCTTAGTGCACAACAGAGAGAATGCCATGCTGGGATTCATCCCTTGCATTAGCATCACATCAGGCAAGTTTGTTTTCTTGGGAAAACATCTTTTAAGGTCAAGGTTTCAGGAAGGAGCTACAGATGGGGTGTGCTCAGCTTGGGCCTGACTTCAAGGTGTGGCTATTCAGCACCAATGAAAATAATCCTCTTTCAAGGGTGCTTGACAGAGTACCCCAAACATCCCAAACCACTAGGCAGTGTGGAAACATTTGGCCTAGGGAAGTTTAGTGGAGTAGATTTCTTAAAGAAAGAGATGTGAAAGATCAAAGTGTAGCCTCTTGCTGGTAATTCACAGGTACATATGAATGTGCTAAAGAACAGAATTTCCTTGTACCAATCTCACACCACCCCACACTCTCATACCGTGTGCAGAGACACAGGACTTTCTTAGCTGAAAAGACACTACGGTGTCCTAAAGAATTCAAACATCTATTAAATAACACAAGCCCCTCATCTCCCACATGCTACTCACAAGTCAAACAGCACATTGTGTTGTGGACAGACACCCAGGTTCTGCCTGATGGTGCTGAGCTCGGAGCGGATATCTTTGCCCAGGATGAAGGCTGTACCTGAGGTTGGGGGGAACAACCCAGTCAAGATGGACCTGAAGGACACACATAATAAATCAGTAGGTTTCACCACTAGGAAATAGCTGCTTCCCATGCCAGGATAAATGACTGAAGAGTGGGTGGAAGCCCTGGGGAACTCCCACATCCGGAAAGTAGTCTGAGAAACATCTTGCTAATGGATTATAAAAAAAAAATAAATTCTATCAGCTCTAACAGTTTTAACAGTGATCAAAGCACACCCACATTACTCTACTTGAAGGAAATTTTTTTTTCCTCTAAAAGCTTCTCATCCTTTCCATCTCAATTTGTTTCCTTACATGGGTAAATCAGAATCACAAATGGCTTTACTGAAAAATCCTACCAGCAGATTCATTTGGCACAGCCTCAACCTGAACTACCTCTGGTTTCAGTCCCTTGGATCTGTTCCACACTGCTGGGCCATTAGGGTAAATCCACAGAGGTCCACTGAAATCAGTGGAGCACACTAGTCTCCACCACCTGGCACAAAGCAGTTACACAGCTACCTCTACCATATTGATAGGAATCACAGTATTCAGAGTTGCTTCCCCCACTGTCTTAAAACATTATTTTGTTCTTACATGGTAGTGGTTTTCCCTGCTCCATTATGCCCCAGAAAGGAGGTGATTTGTCCTTCATAGAAGTTCAGTGTGAGACCATCTACAGCAACTTTCTTGCCATCACGATAAACCTTGACCAGGTTCTGGATGGAAACACCAAGGCTCAGATGCACAGGCTCTTCCTCCTTGCAGACTGAAAGAAAACAGCACAAAGAGAGATATGATAGGTTCTAACATCAACTGTGTGGGAGTTCTAATAAACATCACATTCCCACAAGTCTGTGGAGTTCAGATGAGGAATAACTTATATGGAGAACTGACCGTATTTCTTCCTCCAGGACAGGAACCTTCCACAGAAGTTATCCTTTAGCTCTTTTCTCTCTACTGGGCTCATCTAGGAGCCAGAGATCTCTAGTGTCACCAGCATTGATAAAAATGGGAGGAATTCTCAATTCCATGAGACTGGGATACCCATCTGAACTCAGGTGGGCAACGTACCTTGGATATACCCACCTGATCATAATACCAAATTGTGATAACAAAGAGATGAACATTTTCAGCTTAGCCATGCCAGTCCTGTTGTCCTTGAACTCAGCTGTCAAAAAGGCAGACTATAACTCTTCACTGCAGAAAGGCTGTGTCTAGCACTTACCTTCTGAAGGCCCCTTCTGGTCAGGATGAGGATGCTGCCTGTCCTGGGGTTTCTCACCAAACCAATAGGACTTTGTGAAAGGAAAGTACCAGGGCCTGGGAATTCCATACTGGCCTGCAGGGAAAAACATTACATGAGCCAGACTGCATCTGCCCCTTTTCTTATTATTAGCTTTGAGGACAGGAAGGAACATTCTCCACCCCCAGTAAGCCTCTCGGTTTGGCAGGACTAAGAAGAGCTCTCTCTTGGTGAGGACATTGCCAGCCTTCAGAGGTAAGAGACACCTCTTTCCTCAAACTTCACTTTAGGGTTAAAAATCCTGGAGTTAAAGTGCTGGACAGTGCTAAGCAGCCACATGCGGTGCTAATACTCTGAACTCCCCTGCAGCAGTGTCTGCAGACTTCACAGCTCAGAGAAGGGAACAGCTGAAGTGCAGCAAAGCTTCTGGGACTAGCTCAGCCTTCACCACACAGGGGAACAGCCTCTCTACTGGACAACAGTCACTGCTACTACAAGCAATAGTCTTACTGTGATGCTGGTCTGTGGTTTTCCCCCATGACCCTTGTGCATCTCTACTTAAAAATGGGTCAAATTTGCACTTTGGCAAATGAGGAGTGTGAAAGCATCTATTTTATAGTGCAAGAACACGATCCTCCCTCAGAGGCAGACCTCACCTGGGAAAACAGACTCAATGTACCAGGTCATGACACCATATAGGAAGGTGTCAAACAACATCATGACAGCAGATGCAGTGATGCTAAAGCCATCTTCTTCCAATGGGCTCTCAAAGAAGTTGTCCCACTGAACACCAACTCCTTGCTCCTCAAACAGTGCGAAGTACTCACAACCAAAGCCAAAGGCTACTGGAGACAGCAGGCTCTGCAAATGGGAAGCATAAACATGCATTCAGCTTTCCACAACCACTCTCCAACTGAGCAGCTCAGCTCTAGCACAAGGCTAAGGGACATTGTCCAGAAGCCTTAAAGGAAAAGCCAAAGGTCCAAGGAGCAAGACCGTATTTGCCGAGAGGGAGTGACAGACTCAGTTTTGGTTCCAGCAAGCAAGCAAGAGACCACTAACAGCCACCCTCTCCAGACAGGTAAGAAGTGCTGTGCAGAGGAAAAGCAGCTGGTTCTTTCAGTGCGCCTATCTGGTGGTACAGCATCACAGTGTGCAGAGATCAAGGCAGCTTAGTCTGAATTACTCATGCTACTGAAGCAAACAAGGCCCTTCTAGCAGCTTCAGTCAACCTCTTGACCAAGCCCAGTCCTGAAAGCTTCCCACACTGGAGAATAACCCTTCCATTGCTACCTCCCTCCTTTGTTATCAGTTTCCAGCTAGAGAGCTGCTGAGTGCCATACTGGTGAAGGCCCAGTACCCAGGACAGTTTTGTCAAGACTCACCGCAAAGATCTTGAGTGAGAAGCTGACATAGTCCTGCCAGGCAACACACAGCACGTAAGGCAGGTACAGTGTGAAATAGACAATGCCGCCACAGGCAGCTGCCAGGTTGGCCCTGGAGAACACTGTGCTGATGAGGAAGCATTGGAGGATGGTCACAACACCAAAGATGGAGAGGAAAACAAACACCACGCTAGGGTCACTGTAAGGCAGCAGATTCCCCATCTGGCAAGAGAAAAACAGGTACATCAATCTTTGAAAGGACTCTCGAAGTGGGTTCTATTACAATCAGGTCTGCAGAGCTGCTCCACAGGGAAGGCTAGGCTTGTTAAAATTTGCACAACAGCCTTCCCAGAAGTGGGGCAGTAACACAGGCACCTTTTCAAGAGCACTGAATCTACTACAGTCACTCCTGCCGTTTTCATCCACTCAGCCTTGTTTTGCTCCAAAGCGCTGCTCCCAAAGGTTGCTGGTCAACCCACACTCACTAACTTCTCCCCAGTGTGTCAATGTAGACCACTGCTTAGCAATGGTCTCAAGGCTCTAGATTCTGCTGTCACAGATAAAACTAGTCAACTCACCTTAAGGATCAGCACCAGCAGGCCTGCACTCATCAGGAGAGGGATGAGGCTGCTAATGAACCAGCTTAGCCAAAGGATGCCATTGTCAAGTCCCATAATCCTCATTGTCTCCTTCAGCCGGGCTTCCTTCTCATACACAATGCCCTTAATTATCACAGCCACCGAGTAGATCCAGGCTAGAGTCATGAAGAGAGGCATGGAACGGCTCATGACTCGCAGAAATCTGAGAGAAGGAGAGAAGGAAAGAGGTCAGGAGAACACAGTTAGAAACATCACTGCAACTTCAGGTGTCAACTGTCCTTTCCACTCTCCCATGCCTAGGTCTCTGCTTTTTTCCTCGGTGCTATTTTTTCTTGTATTGGGTTTGGGGAATATGGTCACATCTCAGGAATGTTCTCTGTATGTGAAAGGCCTGTACAGACAGTCCTGCTCCTGGGAAGGACTCAAGTCATTATATATTCTAAATCCTCCTTGCAGGTGCCCTAATTCCAGGGATTATAAACACTAAGGAGATTACCCCCCCCTCTATGATAATAGGGACATAAGACATGCCTGAGATGTGACAAAAGCCCATGCCTTCCAAGCCACTATCCTCCTGGAAGCTTTCAAAGCAGCCTGCATACGTACATGTCATCCACATAGCATGGGTAGGGCATCTGCTGCACATAAACCCCTGTCTTCTTCTCTGTGCCTGTCTGCACCCTGATGATGGCCTGTTCCACCACATCCTGCAGGTAGGCAAAGCCTCCCCAAACATAGCGCATGTCCTCAAAGGGGTCAGCACGGGGACCAGGATCCCAATATCTGCACCAAAGGAACAAAACCTTTCAGTCAGAAATCCTCATCACCATGTCCCCTAGAAGAAATTGTTCATAAGGGAGGATGGAAGGACTCACCCATCCTTGATCTTGTTGGTCCTTTCTACATTATCAATGTCCATGCGTATCTTGTATTTCACATGTTGAGGGAGCTCTATGCTATTAGGAGCTATTTCAGTGAAGACTATGCCAGCCCAGAACCTCCTTTCATCCAGAAGCTCCAAGGACTTGTTTATAAGCCAGACTTCTGTGGCCACAGGCTCCAGTTTGTCCAAGTTGACACACTACACAGAAACAGATTTGGAAGCATTTCTGTGACAAGCTACCAAACCAAGATGTTTATGTCTGGGAGGGAGAAAAAGTGAGAACTCTGCAATAATGCTACACCCAAGAACAGGCTGCAGCACTGGACTACTCTGCAATGGCTCGTGATAGCCCAGCAAGCAAGTTGCTATAGATGTCATCCTTTCCTGCTTGATGGTCACCTGTCATTGAAACGTATCACTGAGAAAGACCTCAGCAAAGGTATTTTCTGGACAAGAAGTTAGGTAGCATTGCAGTACTAGCTACAGAATCCCATGCAAGCATCAGCTTCCATATACAGTCTTACTTTCTGTTACCAATAAACTAGGTCTGATTCAAAGCCTCTGAAAAAGTCAGTGGGGAGACCCAAAGACTTCAGACCAGGCACCTGACAGGCCAAGCCTGTTTCTGTTTGCACTCATCTGCAAAGATGATCAAGCAACAAGTAAAATTTCATTATTCACTATGTGCTCCTCAGTTTAAAGCAGCTTCTAGCTTCATCACTTTCCCCAGCTAAAGCCTCAGATGGAAACATGAGCTGTGACACTGTCCAAGCAAGCAGCAGCTCTCAGTCACCCAGTAACAGCAGGGTAGGAAACCACATGCATTGGCCAAAGAAAGATATTCAAGTACAAGGCCTACAGTCAGGTTGCTACATTTATATTTACGCACCTGAATAAATGACATTTTCCAGCATGCTGTGCACTCAGTCCTACTTAAAACCTGGTTGTTTACAGAAAATGGACTGAGGAATGTCTACTTTCCCTTTTCAGGAACAGCCCACTATGTAAGTGGAGACCAGGCTGCCAACTTCCCCCAGCTCCTTGCTCACAATAGCAGAATCTCACCTCCATGAAGCGGGAGATCGTCTGGATAGCGCGGTCAGTCTCATTGAAGGCATCCACCCAGGTATACACTGAGCCATTTGATGTCACCAAGTCCTCTGGATGGTTTGACAGAAAACGAGCAACATCCTCCACTGTCCAGTTGGAAGCTGGCAAGTGCAGGTCCCAGAGCACTTTGCCTTTCAGCAGTGTCTGTGGATATTTTGTTTCCAAAGAAGAAACAGTTGTTGAGAATCAATGTTCCATCTCATCTCTCATCATGTAAAAGAGTACTACTGGGGAAAATGCGTTTTATAAAGGTGCTGAGAGAGGCTCTCTGCCATACTGAGAGGGTCAGCATGCAGGGTCCTTCCTCACTTGGTATAGCTACACCACCGGGCATCGCTCTGCAGGCTTGGCTGGATGCCTCCGTGTCCTGCCATCCCTCTCCCAGGGAGAGGGCAGCAGAGAGCCACGCACAGCCACATGCAAACCAGGTCTTGCACCAGCCTAACAGGGCAGAGGGAGATGCGTGTTCAGGAGAAATGTGTTCGGCTTGATAGAGGTTGCTGAGCTCTGCTCGCCCCTCCCGAACAAACCTCTGCTCCCGGTTGGCATGGAGAGGGGCTGTGGCATAAGTGGAGGCTGAACTGTGGCAGTACTGAGCAGAAATACCAGCACCAGAGGCCTGACGGCTTTTCTACATATTTTGCTATTGTGCCATCAGGGCTCTCTGAAGCAACTCTGTACAGCCATGATGTCCTGTCTCTCTGTTCCCCTGTCTGGGACAGTGCTTTTTTCACTTGGTTTAACAGCCAGCTTTCTGAGGACAAGCTATTACCTCAATACATGTATGCACAATGTCCCACACAGGTGTAGTCCAGTTAGAAGCACCTGGCATTGAAGCAGAAGCCAGTCTTCTGGACAGAGAATACAAGGGTAGGCAGGAGGGGAGCATTTACTGTAAAGGACAGAGTTGAACTGAAGTAGGGGAAAGCAAAAAACACAAAAAAAACCCTCATTGCATTCTGCAGCAACATCAAAGCTCTTTAGCTCCAGGTGCACATGTTGTCCTCCATGAAGTTAACAAAGACATTGACATCAAACTGGAAGTGACAGAGATGGGCCAGCAAAGCGCTTTCCTCTCTTTTAGTTTGCCTGAAAGCAGCAGGCCAAACAGATTGCACAACTCAAAGCTGGGAGGTGATGATGGGTCACCCAGCAGCATGGCAGTTTCAGCGGCTAATAAACAACAAATGACTGACCTCCCCCCTAGAAAGCAGCCACAAACAGACAACTCTATGTTTCAGTGTGTTCACTTTCAAGTGATCTGTGCTGTACCTCTAAACTGAATGGGACGCTGCCCAGGAGCTGCCCCAACACTGACAGTGAAGTACTCCTACTTGTGTGAACTGCAACAGGTGACAACAAACGAACACTTGCTAGTGCACCAATACAGAGGAGCAGACCAGACAGCTGGGAAGATCAAGAATTAACTACCAGAGCCAGCAGGGTTAACAAGAAACATAAAAGACCAGAAAGGCCCAGGGCTCATTGTAAAATGGTTAAAAAAAACCAAAAAACCCACATTCACTTTTCAAAGGACATGACTGCAACCCAATATCCAAACCTTGATGTTCTGCTGATCTCTACAGTAAACAGTTCAATTTACAGTTTGTGGCCCCAATTCTCACCTTCCTGATGCCAACATCTACAGAAAAAAAGTTTCATAAAGCCAACAGAGGCACACGAGTGATGAACATTGTTTCTGACCCTCTAGTATGTCATGTTGATGGGGAAGTGCCACAAAGCAGGACAGAGACTATACAGCACAGCAAATAGGGTAAACAAGACATGAACTTGAAGATTTTAAAGACACTGGGAGGTCTCTGTATAACGGCTTCACTATGACACCCAACTAGCTGCCTTGCAGAGACAGCAGGAAAAGCAACTCTATAGATGCTTCTCTGAGGCACCATACAGTTTTACATCATTGTGCTTCCAAAGCCATCAGCACAGTGTGCAAAGGTCCACCCCTCAGAGCTGCACCTGAGGAAAGCAACAGTGAACTAAGCCACTTAAACAGATAATGCCTCAGAAGTTCAGGTCTAACACCCGGCACAGTGCTCCAGAGAGCCACAGACTGGCAGAAAGCATATGAAATCTGAGCAAGACTCCCAGCCCTTTCTTCATCGTCTAGCGTGCATGGCACGTTAGCTGTAGGGTGATGTTTGCTCTTCTCCCATGAGCACCCAAATATTACTAAATTAAAGAGCATAAAACTCCAAAGAAAGTTTTTACAAAGTTTATGTCAGATTACTGCCAGGCATCTAGCTTCAGCTCTAGCACGATAACCATTTCATTCCTACTGTACCCAATGGAGTCTGAGGACACCTGGCACCTTCCAGGATCTTATCCAGGTATATGACTGCTTGCTTTGCTGCTATCATGAGAGCACTGTTGTGGAGAAGTGCACAACTCAGGGAGCTGAACATGTCAGCCACCACACAGGTTCGCAGCCTACAAAAATACCCCAAGCCAGATACTGATATTGTATTAGGGCAATGCTATGGAAGCAGCAGCCCATATCAACACAAGAGGCAGATTAGAAACATATGTTTAACATGCGCTACTCCTGTTTGCAGCAGGTTGTTACATAAAGGAAGGAATGCCAAACACAATGCAAGATGAGTACAATCAATGCATTTCAAGAAGGGGTCCCATCTGTACTATTTATCTGCCCAGCTCAGCGCTGAAGCATCATCTAAAGTATTTCACCACTTACTACAGAAGACAACAGTGACGGTTCTGGCAAGGACAGCATACTGACCCGAATGAGATCCATTTCCTGACTACTTTCCATAAATGTCCAAATCTTTGGGCTTATCTCCTCCCACATCCCCCCGAGGTCACGAAACACACCCAGCTCTTGGAACGTCCTGTTCACCTGTTGGCAAAGAGGAGAGGAAGGTTATTTGCAAAAGCTGGCAGAGATCCACTGCAGGCTTAGAGAGTGCATTGACCTGTCAAGTGAAGTACTAAGTGTTGCTTATATTCAAACAGCAGCTCAGCTTCCACAAGGACCAGAGTAGGGGAAAAAAAAATAAATAAAAATCTAGTGCACTTGGAAGGAAAACAACAACTAGGAGCATGCATGCCTCTGGCTAAGCACTACCTTTCAGTGTTCCTTGAAGAATTACTACATTGGAGATGAAAGGCACACAGAGACAGCCCCTCCTCATGTGCTAGAAGAGTCCTGCTGAGGGAGCTTGGGGAATTAGAGCACACATTAGGTAAACTACAATTGGAAATGATTAGGGATCCCACTGAACAATCCACAGTGGAGGAAAGGATGGACACCTGAAGGCTTATCAAGGTCTCCCCCACTCCTGTATCCCATATCAGAGATGCAAAGCCTGTGGATAAGCAGAAGGCACCACCAGGAAAGTTTCCATTCAAGTCTAGAAAAAGAGTTCAGTCTAGCCTTTTCTTCTTGAGCCATCAACATCAAGTGCATGGGAGGTGAGAGACTAGGGAGGCTGTACTTTTCAGGTAATCCTTTCTAGGCTTGTGTTTGGGCCCAATTTAACACAGAGCAGCTAAGCTGGACAGCCAGAGGACATACCTCATCCTACATATCATAGGATAGGGATAGAGTTACCTCAGACATGACCTTCCTCACAGCTGGTGTGTCTGGAGTGTACAATATCTTCCCAATCAGCAAGGGTTTCAAAGCCCTCCAGATAATCCTGGAAAGTGGGCTGGATTCCAGGTTCTTCATCAGCTCATTGCAGTAGGGTGCTGAGGAGAAAACGACAAGAATGAGTGGCTGAACAGCATGGTGACAACGGCAGAAAGCACACACCCCACTTGTGTGGGCTTCAAGGATGGTCCCAGCTGAAAGCACAGCATTTGTCAAACAACAAAAACCCTTCTCTATCACAAAGCTCCACAAAAGCCCCTTTCAGTTCAGGCTTCCATGGTCTGCCCAGCAATCACAGAGGTAGCCTCCAGCAATAAGAGCCATACTGCTAGTTCTGCACTGCTCCCACAGCCCTGCTGTGTGGCATGAACAAAACATGCCCAGAAAATGACAGAATTCCGAAGGCTGTACCTTACTGTGATCTCACTCCTCCTGAGCGAGGTCCACTGCACAGCCTTCTGTGGACTGTCTACACAAGGCCCTGAGGGAATCCCTTGTATCTTGATATCCTTACTGGCCTTAAGGGCATGTACAGGAGGCAGCATGCACCTTCCCATCTGAAACAGTGGAAGGTACCCTGTCCCTCAGACTATATGTTTTCATTTGTGGAAGTTTGGAAAACACTAGTGATGACAACCATGAAGTAGAGAGGACCTTAGGCCACACTAGAGTTACACTTACTTGTGGAGTTATCATAAAAGTTAGTTACATCGTCTTCAGTGCTGTTGCCTCCAAACAATGCTTTGTAATTGTTATCCTCATACCAGTTGAGGGATTTAATTTTGAGCCCTCCACCTTCAGGATGGCCGCACACAATGCGCGACACAGCCTGGTAGATCTGTGTAGAGGAATTTGAGGCATTCACGTTGGTCAGGAACTTCACCTCTTGCCTCATGTCACTCCAGCTCTTCATGCTCAGCAACTGGAACGGGACATAGGAGAAGCAGTTAGAAGCATAGATATGAATAGAATTAGAGAAGGGAGAAGATCTTGCCATTTTCCTTGAAAACTCACATATGGTTTTGAACAAATGAGAATCCTCTTGAATGCAAAATCAACAGTAAAGACCAGGGAAAGCACATTTGCCCTCACCACAGTGGAAGAGCGTAAGAGGTAAGTATCTTCTGTGCATGCACAAGCAATGTGCTCTTGCCGAGCTCTTTACTCTCAAATTTTCTTCTCTGGTGTTGTGAGTGGTTCCTGCCCTCTCATGTGGAAGCTGCTTCTCCTCCCTGTTGCACAATACCACACATTCCAGTGGAGACCCCTCACAACAGGTGGGGTGAGGTGCATTGAGTCAGAAGAGGACTAAGGAACACCACAAAGTGAGTGCAGCTCAAGGGACCCAGTCTGGATGAGCTGCAGGCCCCACAAGTGTCACCTGGCGTAATTCCACCAAAGCAAGCCAGCCTCCGCTGATTAACACCAGGAAGCCAGTTTGATCTCCTAGATCAGTATCACTTACCCCTGCCCCCTTGTCAACAGGAATTCCAGAAACAAGCCCAGCTGAAGCACAGCATGAGCTGTGCATGCAGCCACACAGCAAGGAGTCTTCTCCTGCCCCAACAGCCTGACACTAGGCTTGTGGTGACAACACACAACTGGCTGGGACAACTGCTGCTTCCAGATTAATTTGTCTGACATAAGCATCTACTTGCAATATGTCATGAACAAAAGCACAAGCTGCTCAGGCTGAGACACTCACTGCATTAACATCTCCATACTCAGAAGCATGGCCAAGCTCACCACAACAGAAAAAAGCAATGCACCTCCATGAGCACTGTCTTCATGCTACACTCGAGCGTTGAGCTCTGTCTCTTTGTCTGGAGATGCAAGAACATCAGCAGAGTTGTGTCCATACAGTTTAGAATTCTCTTTCTCAGTAACCATTGTCATGGTTACAACAGGTGGATGTTAGTTAGAAATAAGGCAAGGGCAAGAACATAAGTTGCTTTCCTCAAGTAACCTTCCAGCTTCCATTTATTTTCAGCTCAGGAAACTTCTATTTCCTAACCCTATAATTAATTTATTCCATGGTAAACTAGAGTTTTGAACATCCACAAGTATTTAACAACTAAGGTAACACTGGAAAGAAGCTCCTCTCCCCTCTCCTTAACTCAGCTATGGTTAGCTCCATTTGGTGCCATGCTTTTAGCACTGGAAGAGACAGTGAACATGCAATCTCTCTGTGGGCCTCTCAATTCTATATACCCATCATACCACCAACTCCTCTCTTTCCCAAGCTGACAAGTCCTAGCCAGTCCCTTACTCCTTGTGTGAAAGCCATTCCACTTAGAAGTGTCCTAATTGCCTTCTCCAAACTTGTTTCCAGTTCTACCACCCCTTTCTGGAGAGAAAAAGGCTAGATCTGCATTCCCTATCAAACAGGAGGGCAATCCATGGTTTTATGTAGTGTCAGAGTAACACAGCTTACATCTGAGATGGTTCTCTATTCCTTTTTAAATCTTTTCTAGTATTTGATCTGATTTCTTGAGCACCACTGAAATACTGGGTGACATTAACTTGGATGTTGTTGCTGTGCTGTCCAGAACAGCACTAATAAGGGCAAGCAGAGCTACTGAGACACCTATTTGTAACTGCTTAGCAGCGCTTCTCATCTCAGAAACAACTTTAGATGCTGTGGCCCAACTGCCCTGTTTTCAGAAACAATAACAGAGTCAGTAAAAGACCATCTGTCACTTTTGCTCACTGTGTATTGTTTTTGTCACCTTGGTTTAATAAGATGCAGCTAATCAAAGTATAGGACAGCTGGCAAAGCCAGCCAGAAACGATGCAGAAAATGACAGTGTGCTGGAACAATTAAATCCAAACTCACCCAAGGAAAACACACCCAGAGTCTCTGTCCTTACACTAGGAGGCAAACTTGACCTTTTGTGTTCATATGTACCACTGTGCATGCTTTAAATTTGCCAACATCTGGACGAAATTTCTTGATGCCAAACAACAGCTACTATGTGGCACACAAGGCACCTCTATTTTTAGCTGCCTGAAAACACATGACACTGACATGATGGAAGACAGCTGTGAGAACAGCTAAAGCCTGGGGGTTCAATATGTGTGTCCAGAGTGACTGCTTCAAGTGTACTTTCATTTCCTCACTACGACCTTTGTCTTCATCATGGTGCTGCTTCATATGGCTTCACAGGTTCAAGGTGACTGACAGGACACCAGCATCATGAACATGAATGAAAGAAAAATGTCACACAACAGCTTTTGTTGGTTACGTGTGTTCATGAGTAATTTTGTATTTGATGATGCTTCAGCCAAAAGGCCAAGGCTGCATTTCAGGTGTGACAGTGAGTGTTCAATTTGAAGGGATCAGAGAATTTCTGGTACCTTAGGTAACACAGCTGATCCTTCCTCCGTAAAAAGTCAGTTTAAATCTTTATCTAGAGTACAACAAACTCCCTAACACAAGCAAAGGTACACAAATAGGAAGTTCAGCTAACTCCCATGAACATATGAAGTCATATCTTGCAAGGGGATTGCATTCGCAAGTACATTTTAACAGATATTTTTAAAACAGTTTGAGCAAGGAACTTTGTTTCATCTTTGGCACTAGCAACTTCACCATTGGCATGCAAAGCTGCTTGGTTCACATCGCTAGAAGCAAGTATTTCTTGTGTGCAGGATTACTGAGCTATATTTCTCCTCCCAGACATCAGACCTGGTGCTCTAAGTGTTTCTTAATAGTTGCCCTTGCTCTCAGTGTTTAATCTGCCCTTCTAGGTTGATTTAAGGGGCGTAGGGACACAGATCCAAGTCAATCCCCATACTCGGAGACAAATTTTTTAGTCAGACCATTCTCTAATTAAAATTCCTTGCTAGAAAGGCTCCTAGACATGGCACAAACAATAGCTCTCTCCACACCCTCAAGCTGCTGCCCTTCGAAACAAGGGAGCAAGCCCTCCTTTTCACACAGAAATCAGCCTGGCAGACAATAAGAAGTAACTTTCGGTCAAGCCATCTGGAGCAGCTCATGCTGTACGCAGAGGAAAAAGCTGCCTTTGTTTGCACAGCAGTAGGGCAGAATAAAAGGGAGTCCTACCCAAAACAGCTGCCAAGCAAAAAAGGCACATTACCCTGGGACATTTTCAGCCACATCAGCAAACTGAGTATCACATGGTTTCAATTATTTTTATCCCAGACAAGAAAAAAGGCTAGCTTAAGTGACGTAACGGGAAACAGCTGTAATCGAGCTCCGAAGGGCAGCCTCCCTGCTAGCAGCAAGAGCTCTGCCATGGTCTTAACTGAAGCTGATCCTGGAATCGTCTTAATTTCACTGTAAACGGGACCCAGCAGCAGGCTGTGGAACTCTGGGAGGGACGTATGCCAGGAATTGTTGGCTGGCACAGCGCTGGCTCCCGGCAGCTGCCCCTTCGTGGGCGTGGGGCACAGGCTAACCTGAAGTGACCCGCTCTCTTGCCTGCTCTCAGAGGTTACTGCCGTTCACGGCTCTGGGCTCTCCGCTCTGAGCTCTCATGCAAAGACGGAAGACCAGCGAAGGGGAGGAGGCGGCGGCGGCATTGTTTTGTTTAGATGCTTGTGATTTCTGCTTCAGGGAGAGAATGTTTCTGCCTAATAGCAGCACTTCAAAGTCAAATCCAGCCAAAAAGCAACTAAAAGAAGTTTCTGGCTCAGCCCCTCCCCACCCCCCAGTTTTGGCCTTCTGACTTACGCTAGGCATGAAGGGCTTTTTTTCTTAATCTATCATTTCACCTCCAAAAACAAATACTTGCAGTTTCTATAATATCACTCTGTCTCTCTGCAAATTGCTATTTATATTTTGTCAGAGCCTTTCTCAGCCAGTGATGTGATGCCACTGCACGACTAGAGAACAATCTCTGCCCCAAACAGGCAATTAGATAAACATCACAGTAGCCTACACCTACTAAGTTATATTAAAACAGCCACAACATCTTTTCCACATGCCATATCCTCTCCCCGCACAGAGACTAGTTGATGCAACAAAGTAACAACCACGACATGGTTGGAAAAGGAGTGAAAAAACTATAAAGGAGGCAAACTGTCTATTTGACAGAGTTACACTGAAGAGACTTGTGTTTCTTGTACTCGACTGCAGGCTAAGACAGCAACTAGTGATGTGTTCTGAGACAAAGGCAGTCCTTACCTCATTAACAAGCTTCCCGAGGCTCTCTCTCAAAGTTTCCACAGTTTCTGACAGATCCTGCAAGGAGGAATTGAAAGAAAGTCGTCTCTGCAGGAAAAGAGACAAAGAAACTAAAAGTCACTGCAAGGCATAAATAAATTAAACTCTTGTAAACATTCTTGTAAAGAAGAATAGTAAGGACTGTTTACATGGCAAAGTGCTTGATGAGGAAGACAGACCTGGCTTTCTGTGCATCCTTGAGCTTAAGATAACCTTGGCTTCAGCACCCCACAATGCAATGGGAATGCTCCTTTCCTTCCTCACAGGTTAGGTACACAGATGCCGTAACCAGAACCATCCCAATTAAATGCTAAATGAAAGCACATACACTTATGGCACAAAGGATGGCTGGCATTCCAGATCACAAAACAAGTACAGCCTACAGGACAGCATGTGGACCGACCTGAAATCCTACAAGCCACTTCTAAGAAGGGGATTCAAAGTCTATGCAAGGGAGGAAAAGACAAACTTTCGGTGGCAACTGGCTCAGATACATAGAACTTCTGTTGCAGTATACATCATCATCACCATTCAAGTCCTCCCATCAGGCCTTGATAGTTTTTATCTAAGCCAAGAGTGTATTTAAAAACAATCAGCTTCCATGAAACAGCTGACACTCACCAGCTCTACACAGATTTGTGCTGTTCACTGCATTCAGAGGTAATTCAGGGACAGGGTGCACAAGGAAGAGTTTTCGGATGATACTAATTGGTTCAGAACAGTGAAAAGTCAAAAGCCAGTTGCAAAGGATTAGTGAAAGGCCTCATGCTGACACACAATTATAAAGTGCCAGACAAAATTCAGTGCTACAAAGTAAAGTATACACAGGGATACCTTTTGACATCTCTGAACTAGCTACTGCCACTCAAAGGGAGACCTTAGAATTTTAGTGATAAGACATATCAACACCAATATAAATCCATGGTGCAATCCTGGTTCTCAAGTACTATGTGCAATTTTGTGTGTTCCATCTCTGAAGGAACACAAGTATAGAAAAAGACCACAAATGTGATTCAGGGTGAGAATGGCTTCTGAAGGAAGAACAATAAATTACAGTTCTTCCAATGGAACCTGTAATGACAAATAGAGATTATGACAGAGCTCTGTACGTTTCCAAGTGGAATGGAGAATGGAAACAGGGGATGATTGCCTGCTGCACTTCATTACACAGGACTACAGGGTTTCCAGTGAAAAAAAACAAACAGAGAAGCTACTGCATATACAACTTAGTCAAAATGGAGAAATTCAATACATCCTGTGTAATGCTGGAGGTGCCAAAAGTTAATGTGTGTGCTTGAGAAAGGTTTTGAAGAATTCATTAAAGAAAAAAAAAAGCAGCATAGCAAGTGCTATTAAACACCATGATCCCAGCAGTAGCTGAGAAACTACAAGTTGCAAGCTACTAAAAGAATGGGAAACTACACTGAGGAAATATTATCATATACTTGCCCCGCGGCTGCATTCTTTTACATGGCTCCATCATGGGCCACTGCCAGACTAGCACTCAGGTGACACTGAGCTGAACAAGACTTTGGTCTGACCTCGTGTACAAGCCTTATGTGATTCAAAGAGCCTGCAAATCTTACCCTGAAATGTGAGGAGAGCCCACCCATCCTTTTGCAACCCACCATCCTGACCTTTCCCTAACAAATTCACAGCACTCAAGTACATTTCTCACCAGAACTTGCAATGATGTCATTGCTATGGATGGAATTTCGTTTTATCGCTACCCTTTTAATCCTAAAGCCCACACAAGGAGCCTCTCACAAGGCATATCACCAGGGAAAATTACAAAAATCAGTCACAAGTGGCCAGTCATCTTTGTACAGATGAGCATATAACAAATTTCCCTGGAAAATAACTCTTTGCAGTAGCTCATTAAGTAGTTTATTATGTTTATAAGAGTCCTTTAGATTCAGGCCAGCTCCAGTAAGACTGGTCCCACGGTGAGAGTACCTTGAGTAGGCATCTGCACTACATCTTGAGGGCAGGGGGGCAATGACTCACTTTTCAGTGAAATGCTGCAAAAATGTCACCTGTCCTTTCCAGGCATACTGTGTAAAGACAAAGTTCTAGCAGGTTTTGAAAAGAGCTACACTGTACAATTACTGTGTTAGCGGCTGGCAAGTTCCTCTAGGCTTGTCTTTCACAGTAGCTAACATTATAATACTCTTAAAGTGTAGATTGCACTGAGTGGATTCTGTGTGCTTGAATGTGCATGCTACATGACTCAAGACAGAGACAACTTGAGAAGACTAGAGCTGACTTCACAGTCAAGATAAGCCTTGAGTAAGTCCACTTGTCAGCTCCTGCTGGAAGGGATGGACCACTCTGATTAGCAGATCGCTTACGTTTGAACTATTGGGAGATCGTAACAAAATTCATCCACTGTCTACAACATACACCTAGTTTTGCTTAATGAGACCACTCCGCCATGTTTGCCTTGAAATAGTTATTACAACTTTATACTGATCTCAGCAGAAACTTTACACTGAGTTTTGCAGAAAAATCATGTGCTTTAAGCTTCTGCTTTTGTTTCCTGGGAGCGGAAGAAGTCCCAAAGTACAGCAGCTTAAAAGCATGATATCATAGTGCTTGACTGAAAACACTCTTCAAAAGGGCAAGGAAAGCCACAAGTGCAGTCGCAGCATGTATTTACATTAAAAGACCCTTTCTAAAGCCATTTTTCAACTGGAATGCATTTAGTATTCAATATTTACTTCACATTAACCATAGGACTCCCTTGATATTACAAAGGGAGAAAAAACAATCAGATTTTCATGTGCTCACCCACACTCGTTCAAGGACCACTGTAGTACAGAAGCCACAACATATTTATGGCCTATTACAGACCCACACCACTGAAAGCAAGTGTAGCAAAACTCTCCTTAGGCAGCACTGAAGAGATGAAATACCACAGGACAAATGCAAATAGTCTTTGTCATTTAACCTTCCCCCTAATAATTTCAAAACTGGGGAGATTAGCAGAGTGAAAGCTGTCCCATAACCAGATATTTTTACGATATAAAAAGGTCCCCACCCATCACAACACCAGTTCAGTGGAAACCTCCAACTTACTACCACGGGTGCATGTAAGCTTTCTCAAACTGTGTAGTTCTTCCATGGGACAACTGCTGGCCTAGCACAGAGAGAAAGCCAAAAATCTGTGTGTGCATGCTATTAGAGGTACTCTTTCACAGTTGTTGTCAATCCAGCTTCTCCTGCCTTATCGACTACACCCAGTGCAAGGCAAGCCTCAAGAAGAGATGTACCCACAAGGTGCTTGTACAAGATGTCCTATGCCTTGTAGTACTGTTGGCCAAAAGGCTTCAGAGAATGGATGCAGATTAAGATGTGTGTCCTGAAAAAGGGAATTTTACTTTGCTTCCTGCTTCTAGCAGAGTGAATACTCAGTCGAGAAGGAAAGCTGATCCTTTGCCTTGGTGCCCTGTAATCATTCCCAGATATTCTGCTGGTATTGATCTGAACAGCGTTCCCCAAATAGGTTCTTACATAAGAAAAAATAAGGAGACACACTTTAATCTCCCTGCCATGCCTCTATGTTCTTGGCTCTGTTTTCTCATCCTACAGAGCAGGCTAAGTTGAAGTCACACAAAGGAGTTGAAGTCACACGAAGGATCAGTGTCAGAGCACTAGAAATCCTAGTGGAAAATTTTAATTAGTAGTCCTTCTTTGTCTTAACTGTACTACTGAACTTTCGACAATGCTCAAGCTGTTCTGGATAGAACTGATAAGCAAGCATGTACAGAAAAGTGTTTATTTTTTTGCCCCCTCTTTTTTTTTTTACCTTTTTGTTAACAGTGCTATGACATTTAGAGCTCATGAATTTCTCAGAATGGTAGGGGTTGGAAGGGACATCTGGAGATCACCTGGTCCAGCCTCCCTGCCAAAGGAGGGTCGTGCAGAGCAGGCTGCACAGGATGATGTCCAGGTGGATTTTGAAAGTCTCCAGAGAAGGAAGACACCACAACCTCTCTTCAGCCTGTTCCAGTCACCCTCACCTTGCACACACTTTAATTTCCTTTTAAAAACTCTTCTCTGTCCAAAATTTGCTAATAATTACCAATTTGTTGTGACTTACCTAGAACACTTAAGAGTTGCCCTCAGGCGCAGCTGCACACTCACTTCAAGACAGCAGAAGCAGGTGTCAGTGTCAGGGTCTCAGCCCACACACATGCCCTGACCACTGGGCTCTCAATCTTACAGCCTTTCCTTCAAATGTTTGTGTAAGGTACAATCAGGTCAGACATTTTTAATAAGGGAATGCAAAGGGGAAGGAAGAAGCAGGTGGATGCTGGTCTGAGTTTTCTGGATTAAGGCAGTTCAAGAAACTATAGCCACTCTACAGCTTGGATACCCAACTCACAAAAATGCCCAGTTTACTATTCAAACCTTTGCTCTTCAATTTACACAGTTCTTGCACACAGGTGCAAGTCCTTTTCATTCCAATTGTATCAAACTAATCATAGTAAGATGTTGCCTTTCTAAAACTCAAAGAATGCTGCTAATAGTGGAGTCCAGGCCCCACCACATGAACCAAAAAATTGCCTCTAAATTGCTTTGTGCTTGCATTTGATTTGTCCCTTACTTTTACTTACTGAAATACCATGCTGTGAAAGTACATTAAGAGGATTAAGAAAAACAAAACAAAACATAAATCTCTGGGCACACTGTTGGCATTGGCTTACAGGGTCTGTAGTAGATACAGTGTACGCTACCCTCAGTATGCTTATCCAAGATTAGACCCACAGTCCCTATGTCAAAAGCCTCTTGTTCATGAACAGAAAGTTTCCTCTCTGTTCAGAGATGCTACTGCAGATCAAGGGACTTCTTAGACTTGAAGGACACTAAGCTTCAAACTTGTTGGTCATGATCCTAGAGTTTATTTATTCATTTTGCCTGGCCACATTGAAGCCGTTTACTTGATGAATTACAGTTGCTTAACTAGAGGGTAGCCTGTGACATTTTTCTGAGGAAAACTGCAAACCTTTACAAGACAGTGTACAATAACACAGGAGGTTCAGAACTGCTGGCTTCTGGACTCAAGCTTTCTTTCCTTTAAAGCCAAAATCACGAGCCAGCTTCTCAGAAGTCCCACAAAATTGCACAGAATGTCTTAATCTACTTCGCTGTTGCCAAGTGGCACAGAGTCACTTATGACTGCTTTCTTTGACCAATAAATAACAAAAAACAACCACAGACACACTCAGTACCTGCTTCTGTCAGCTAAGTTGTAGACAATTCTGTAAATGAGAAAATCAACACTGAGTCTCCATAGGGACAAGAAGAACAATGCTGGCTTGTACTATAGCTAGGCTACTTGCATCCCCTTCGGTCCACAAAATTCTAGCATCTCAAATGATTAAAGTAAATGAATGCATATACACCTAACTGAACACAAGAAACCACTTGTAGCCATTCCTTTTTAAACAGCCCATCTTTGTTATGGGGACATTTTTAGAGCTGTTACCTCATCTCTTAACACTTAGGATTATCTTGCTCTTCCAGCAAGAAAGAAAAAAAAATTCAGAGGGAGGACACATGGAAAACAAAAGATAAGCTGTGGAGAGAAGTAACTGACCAGTACATACTGTGCAGAAGCGTAATAAGATTCCAGAACTTGATAACGACCCTCAGTGACTGGGGACAAAGCCAAACAAGTGGTACACAACTTCCACTCTTGGAAGTTTCTTCAAATCTGGAAACTCAACACAAAGTGTTTATTTCTTCCACAGTAGACAGAGTGATTTAGTGGGAGAGTGTGAATTGTGGTCCCTTCTCTTTATTAAGATTTCCAGCATTAATTTCTGCAAACTTTTTTATTTTACCACATACTGTGAACCTACAACAAAGCATCACTGGGGTTTCCTAGATAAACAGCTAAGTCTCCTCCAGTCTCCAATCACACCCTAAATATGTATTTTCCTGAAGTTCAATGAATTCTTGCTCCAAAACCCATTCAATCGGTCAATCTTTTAAACAGATCTTAAAAACTTGATTCTTCTGCCAAAATGTCATGGCTTGTCACTGGCTAGAAACTTCTGTGCTCAGTGACTCCAAGGTAAGGGTAGATGACGATGGTTTTAGCACACAGCACAGGCTAGTCTAATATCCGGGCTCACTCCAGCCAAGACACAACATCTGACCAAAGCACAGGGACAACAAAGAGCCTGTTTGCTACTATGTTATGCTACTATGCAGCATAAATATTTTCCTTTTAACAAACTGAACTGCAGACCACCCACATTTATGCTCTGCAAGTACCACTCCATAACAGGGAGGGTAAGAATGACAGGAAGAAGCAATGTCGTTCATGCTCCAGTGATAAAGGCCATCTTTCTTCTTTCTACTGCCTATGAACAGTTCACTCTGGAAATGCAGGGATGAATTCCTAGACTGAAAGTCCTAGAAAATGCTGCTATGTCAACAATAGTCTAGCATCAGCGGACTCACCTGAAGAGGCTTCAGAGGATTCAGGTTAGCACGGAAGGCTTGTTCAGCTGCATGGAGTTTTTCCTTCGGCAAGCTGCAAACAAAGGCTTCAGAGTCAATGGCCACTGTCTGATTTTGGATTGTCAGAAATTCAGGCAGTTTTGAGCTATTGCAGAGATCTCGGAGCTGCATTCGGTAACCAGACACAATGACCTGGAAAGATGAAGGAAAGAATGTAAGTCTCCCTTTTTTTTAAGATTCACAACAGAAAATTGGTGATCACCTAGACAAAACCAGCAACTCATAATGTTTCCAGATAGAGGTAAGAGGGCATTCTTCTCTATAGCCTGTGCAGCTCTGATCCATGTGCAACTCAATTCCAAGAAAAACATGTTTCTGTGATGAGTACATGGGGTAGAGGTCCTGGGAGAGGCAGGTCTCTCCATTTCTCCACAAGCCTGCACAGAGCAGTAGTGATTCTGTCCTCCACAACAGTCATTTCCTCCAACCAGGGGCACACACATTGCCTAATCTTCAGTCTTCTGGGAATTGAGCCGCAGAAACAAAGCAAGGCTTGTGACCAGACACAAGTCTGGCCCTTCACATATATTTGCCAAAGATCTGCAGCCCAAACTCTTTAGATATATCTGCCAGCCGTATTTTCCTCTGCTGTTCTGGATCAGTATTATATTCTCCCTTAGCTATGAAGTATCTCTTCACTATTTGCAGTATTTTGGGACAGATAACATATCAGTGAAATAGAAGTTATCTTACTGGCTGCAAAAAACAGGATGTAATATCCTAGAGTCACAGGGCCATTTTACTAAAGGTGATGGTTTGTTTGTCAATGTTTCCTAATCCACAGACAACTACCTTAAATGCAAGAAATCCCTCTGAATTATCACCAGTCCCTTTCAGACTTGATGGCCTAGTTTCTTCTGATAAGGCCTGTTACAGGATTTAGGTTTCCTGAACAACAAACAGGTACATGTCAAACAGGTGCACACTTCATAAAGGTGATAAAAACAAGTAAAATCCAGAATCTTCCACTGGAAGGAATTTTGTTTGCCTTGGGGCTAGATGGAAGGGACAATTTTACTGTTAATCCATTGGTAACAACTTCATTTCTTCTTTCTGTTCTTTTGTAATACCCAGTGTGCATTGACCAACTTCCAATGCTAACTGAAGAGGATTGATCTAGGAGAGTTAGTTAACTCTTCTGATCTCAGAAGAGTTAACAGTTCCCAAGTCTGAACATTTTCTCTTCTTCCAAAACCAAAAGGGCATTAACAATCCATGAGAGAAAAAGTGCACTATGTTCAGAAAAGAAGTAGATGAAACTGACAGGAGAGGGAAGAGGATTTATAATGCAATAGTTGTGCAAAGCTTTAATTTTAGTCTACATCTATATGCCAAAAATAGGATGTTTCCATGCTGAATTCCACTCAGCTAAATAAATTGGATAGCTCTCACATCAAAAAGGCTAGCCTTTTGAAAAAGTTTGGGTGTTTTGTTTTGTTTTTTACCAGCAGAGATAATTCCACCATCACAGCCAAGCTGAAAAGAGAATATTCTTGTGGCATTGAAATGACATCTGAGGACCTGGGATGAGTTTAAAGCAGCCTCCCTGGCCGGGCAATCGAAAACCAGTGTCTCCCAGTGCCTCAGTGCTCAATCAAAAAAGTAAAGTGAACAATCCTTCCACCATCCTCTGTGCCTGTCCACCTCTTTGACTCAGAATTTAAGTTCTTTTGGAGAAAAGCTGCTCCTTCTAAATTCAGTGAGGTCCACAGCACATTACCCTAGAATGAAGTCCCTGCCCACCCACCCCCCCCCACCCCG
>WTSP01027543.1:0-11686 GCA_025331215.1 Actenoides lindsayi | reverse complement strand
GGAGTCAGAGATGAAGTTCACTCTGTCTTCTCCACGATGGTGTCTTCCCTAACATCCCTCCTTACCTAAACCATTTTAATAATAATTTTTACCTTCAAGGTGGAGCTTGAGTGATTCTAGTCATAAACACCTTTATTATGATTGGTGTAAATTTCTCTCGCTTCGCTTTTAAACATATAGCTGAAGAAAATTCAGTGTGCAAACTCAGTGAGGGGTGGTCGCACATTGGAGGCAAGTAGGCTCTGGGCTGGAGGTGTGTTTTAGTATTATAATGACATTATAATGAACAAAGTTTGCACAAAGGACAGTACTTTGTCAAAAGCTGACAGACTGTTGGCCCAGGGTTGCAAACTGGTAGCTTATCAGTTCCATAGGAACAGAAAGTTCCCATTACACTTGCAACTTTGCAGGACCTGGCCATGGAATCTTCATTCCACTCCATTCTCCGCGCTGTTTGTGGGTAGTTTTGGCTAGGGAACGGCGGTGAAATGGATTCCCGGCATACCAGTTGCACTCGGCCCTGATAGTTTCTCAGCTGTTACACCTTTCCTTATATGTGAACAATGCTGCAACTTTAATATGATTTTAGTTTCTAAAATCATCCCTAGTCATTATTCCACACCCAGATACAGAAATGATAAATGTGTGGACATTTATATGATTCACACGCCCAAAGGAGCTGAATATTTGTTAGAATACAGCATAAATATTAAGAAAAAATTATGCTGTCTTGATCACTTTCAGCTACTTTGCCTTGCATTTTCTGTGTCTTCATTTTAGTCTTGGGAAAGAAACTGAATTGAATTGAGACCATTTCTGACAGTGAAACAGGGTAGATATTCTGAAACTCAGGAAGTGAGTGATTTGCTAAAGAACAGAGGATTATTCAGGAAATACCAGAAATAAAGTGTTACGGCTAAACCATATTTTGATACATAAAATCCATCCATCATGTAGCCTCACCCCCTTTACAAGTAGTGGTCCTTGAAAAGAGCATTGATGAACTATATTCTCAAATACCCACACTGAGTGAAAAAGTGTCCATTGCCATTAGCTTCACTTGTGCAGCAGACAGACAAGGGGCTCTATTGTGTGCCAGGGAGGGAGAGAGGAATGAACTCTGCTTTATGTCAGAGAAAATGTTCAGTTCAATAAAATTTACCTTGTACTACCCATCCATATGTATAACCTTCAATACTGCTGAATTAATTTTTTTTTGACAGATAACTTGTAGGTTACTCACATGGTAATATGGTACTTACAAGGGTAATTCATTTTGCAAACATAAAACTTCTTAATAAAATCCAGTTACAGCTGTGACTTTTTAGTGCTCTGCAAGTTCATACAGTAACACTTCAGTTCGCAGAAGCCTAGGAAAAAAACCTAAGAAACCTTAATATTGCAATGTCGTTTCATGAGATTAATAGCCCATGAATCTGGGGGCACTTTCTGCTTCAGATTATCTGGAAACTCACAGGGGCTTCAAACCTGAATGTATGTTATTGCTAAACTTGGCTTGAGGCATGGGGCCACACATAGAATTAGAAAGTAGGGACAAAAGGCACTGAGTTTTTGAAGCAGAAGAAAGGTTTTGGTCAAGCAAGTTAGAGTTACATCTGAAGTAAACTCCAGGAACTTTATAGTTATGGGGTCTTACGATATTTGTGGAGGAAAAATTTCTAGGTCTGTATCGTTCCAGTTTTGGCTGATATTTAAGAATGGATTCTCTGGCTAGTTTTCTTAGATTTCTTCTATAGTAAGAGGAAGTAATTCAAAGGGTAATTCCTGTTTTGTCATGATAAATCAATGAATAGCACAGCCTATGAATGGGGGAGTAGCCAGCTAGGATTTTGTAAAGAGGGATACCATAATTTTTTTTTAAAAGCTCCCTGTAATATTTAAGGGTAGGGACTAAAGTTAAGGCAGCAGGCCAAGGAATGAGAAGAACCTGTTATGGGTGCTTGACCCTGCGGAGCTGGTCAGAATTCCTGCAGTCTTCAGACAGCAAGAAAGGTTGTTTGTACTGATATTCCTCTTACATGAAAATTCTCATAGGAAAAACAACCCCTCTTGACTGTGTTGCTCACATGACCAGTTACACAGTTGTAGTAAGCCTTAGCTTCTTCTTTGGTCATATCAGGAAAACATTCATCATATTCAGAGTGTGTGTGGGTTCATGAGCAATACCATTGTTAGGATGATGTGGTTCAAATGGTGATGTGGTATGATAACATATTGTAAGTTAAAATTTATTAAGACAGTAAGAAAGGTGACTCACTTACTCATAGCAAACGTGGGATGTTAAGTTCTGCCATGGCTCCAAGTAGACTGTTAGAGACACAATGTCCAGGCCATCAGCTACAGCCAATTGTGCAAATGCCTTTTAAATGCTGGTAAGACTTATGTCTTAGCTCCACCAGGGGTAGTATGATCTGAGAAATGTACCTTACATGGCAGTATCATGCCCTACATGTCATTTTGGATGATGTGGGCAGCATCCTGCCTATATGATGTTGATGGTGAAAGGGCAGGATGTCAAGGGGCAGGGTGTGAATGTTTTAAATATATGTATATAATTTCAAGTGTTGCTGGCCTTCAGCTACCACACCAGAAGAGCAGAACTCCCTAAATCCAGCTTCTGGTTGTCAGCACCTTGTAGATGTTCCACATGCACCCAGTGGCTCTAGTCATCTGTGTTAAGACAAAATGGATCTTATCCCTTAATTCCAACTCTGAAGAAACTAGATAGCCTGTCTTTGGAGAACAGAACTCATGGCCATAAAGGAACAGAAAAGCTAATGAAAGGCTTAGCATGCATCCTGTTCAGCTTTTCTGTGCTTGTTTGTACACAGTCATGGATATGAGCATTACACAGGCTTGTGTTTCTCTTAGAACATCAACTATGAAACCAAAAAATAGAACCTGGGATTCAGAGTCCCTGAAATGTCTTTCCAGAAATGTTTGTCTTATGTGTTGTCAAAAAAAATATTAATTTATTTCATTTATACCTAAAATATTTAAATCTCTCCCAAATAAAGCACTGCATTTTATTTTCCAGACACTTTTCCAGATCTTGTAAAAAAAACCCCAGCCTTTATCTGCTTATCTTACACTTGCTTCAGCAGCAAAGAGGTAGACTTGGCAGTCTTTAAAGAAAAAGAAAGATTTACAATTTTTTGAAGGCTTTCAAACTGTTACATAAAGTGCTTGATAGATTAAATAGCTTTCTTGATTCATATGCTGAGAGTAAGAGACTTCATGCACAGCTGCTGTGCTATCAGTTCATCTGACCTAGTTGTACTGCCACATTCTCCTACAGTTCAGAACTTGCTCTTTGTGTCTTCCTTACGGACTGACCCTCAGCAAAACTCATCCAAAACTGATGTCTCTGCCCATTCACATCTCTGAATCTCAAAAACTAAATGAGCACTTATGTCGACTCCCAAAATACACTGTCTGCATTAACCATGTCTTGGAAAATTGAAGGTAACTCTTTGAGAATCACAGTTGTGAGTGCAGTGTTTGAATGAATCTCTGCTACTGAGATGACTGTAAAAGCAATTGACTTACACTGGAACTCTGTCTATTACAACTTCATTTATATGAAACAAAGCAAAAGACAACCATATAATCATTTAAATGATTGTGTGACAGTAGATGCTATTGAACAGATTGTGCTGAGGGGCAGCAGAGAGGCGTGCCTGTAGGGAATATAGGGGTTAGGGACACCTGACACATCAACTTCTCTTTTGCAAACATTTTTTTTCTGTGAATTTCTCCAGAGTTTCTTTTGGAAAGGATTCAGGAGAGGGATAGTTCAGTCTTTGTCCATAAACATGGCATTGTGTGGGTTTCCTGTGAGGCTCACTCTCTCAGGTTGGACACGTGGTAGATACATCATCTTCTCACCCTTTGCTGAGAGGTGAAGAAAAACAGTATAAATGTCTTCACTTTCTTATTGCAATTATCAATAATGGCTCCTCAGAGAGACAAGAATGTCAGCAAGGCCTCCCTATACTTAAAGCTATTACTTAAATAAAGTCAAGTGGATCTGCAGCACTGTTCTCTTTCAGACTCTTCCATAATCAGGAATGTGTTGCTACTCTGATACTGAAGAGTGTCTCAAAGCTTTGAACCTTTGCAGTGGTACCTTATGAGAAACATCCAGTGCTGCTGATACCTCTCAGCAGTAATTATACTGTCTGCAAATTCAGACAGATCATGCTGCACAAGGTACAGTTGGGCTGAATTTTCATACTTTATTACTAAATCAGTAAAACAATAATTTTTGTTTTAAACTAAACATTTTAGCTCTTAATATACTGTAATACACCAGGAGCCCTACGTATGGATGTATCTTGCCTAAACCTTTATATTGTCATTTCTTCATGAGGTTTTCCTTCAACTGGAAAGGAATTGTGACATCAAAATTGTCAAAGTCCACAGTATTCTGGGGCTGGATGATGCTGCAAGCTTATCAGTGGACTAAAATGCTCACAAAACACTGAATACTTCACATCCTGCTCCTCATCTGTTACTGCTAGCTGAAAACAGCATCAATATTTCTTCCAAGTGTTTGTACATGCCTTATCCTTTTTTAAGAATGTTGAGCACATTCCACTCACAAGAGTATAATCTACTCCAACACCTTCTCACTACTAGATCTTCTTGAAGTATTTTGCAATTAATAATTTTGTAACTCCATCTCGGATAATAATTTATATTACAGAAACCATCTTAAAGTATAAACATAAAGTAGAATTGTCAGAATGTATTGTGATACAGAATGAAACATGTTATTTACCATTGGCCTATTTGTCTTTTCATAATTCTGCTTCCTGCTGGTTTTCAGATAGCTTTTGCATCCTTGCAATTGCCAGCTACAAATTGAAAATATATGCATATGGATATCACAGACATAAGAACACAATTACATTAAAATCAAAGCTATTTTTATTGCATATTTCTTTCTTTTCCTAGCATATTGCTTAAAAAGAAATATTTATACTTTAGGCATATTCACACATAAATAAACATGTTTATACATATCTAAACATACGTGTCCTCTTGCAACAATTGTAAGTGGCATTATAAGACCAGAAACTTTGGGAAAAGAAAGAACTTCATCAAGGAAATCTGCATAAACAGCACTTCTTTCTGTTTCTATGAAATTCACACAGTCTTGCAAAGGGAACTGGATAACTAATGTGCTTTGTTTTCCAGTTTTTGGTTATGTTAGTGCAGTTGTCCCTTGAATAAAAAAATGGGTTTGTTTTCATTCTTGCTTTGTTGTTGTTAGTTTAGGTTTTGTTTTTGTTTTGGGTTTTTTTTTAATGTGTGTATTTGTTGGTTTGTTGGGTTTTTTCCCACTAAATTACTAACTAAGGCATATTATAGAACTGACAGGATCACCACTTGCAAAATAAAGGTAATGAAAGTGAAATAAAGCTATAATTACTGCCTTCTCTTTTGTTCTTTTTATCTCATCAGAAACAAGCAGTATTATTTAGAGCACTGGATAGCTGTTTGCCACAGCTCTAGGAAAACCTTTTGTCTTGCATGACACATCATAGGTTTATCTTTTTATTAGGAACACCTCTTCCATAGCTCATTTTATTTGCTTGTTATTTAGAAATAAATGTAGTCCCAACACAATGTTAAGCTCAGGTTTACAGTCTCGAAGCATACAAAAAGTGCTCACTTGTCCTGAAGGAGATTTCTGAAGCTAAAGAAAAGTTGTTGGAGCACAGTGTCATCCTCATTCCTGTGCCTGATGTCATATTGAACATTACCAGTCCTCCTTTAGAGAAACTTACAACATAAAGCAGAAGTCTGCTTACTGAATATCTGTACTCACAAAATCTGTACAACTGAGTATTTTTGTCCCCAGATCAGGAAGTTATCTGTCCCAAAATGCCATAGAGGAGTAAGAATAAAAAAGACTAAATAAGACATTGGTTAATTTATCCTGCATAGTAGCCGCTAGTAGAGATTTATCAAGTGTTCTGGGTGGAATCAAAGTTGCTGTTCCCTAGAATAATACTTTGAAGAGACTGAAGATAGAATGCTGCCTACTGTTAGTCAAGGATTCATTCCAGATGAGCTTTATTGGCAGAGAAAGATAAAATCTTATCTTCATGCATGGTAAACTTAAATTGAGGTGCCTAAAACCACAAGATGAATTACACATCTAGGCATCACCTCAGTGCCAATTTAAGCAGCTAAGCTCAGTAATGACACTGTAAATGCATCATCTTCAGAGCAATCTAGTACTTATATTCCCTTTCCAGCCATTTATTATGGTGTTCATGCATTTTACATTTCTGTATATTTTGCTCAAACCATAATATTTTCCTTCTAGTCTTTCAAAGGACATTTTAGTCTTGTGTTGCAGTTGTGGTTTATGTTCTTGCTTTGGTCCCTTAAGTTTAAATGCTTCTCTTGTGTGTTGAATAGCGTATTACAAGTCTAGACAGTAAAATGGAAACCACAAACACTGTAAAATTCAACAAGTTTTAATATATAACTCTTTTCCTAGATAAAACCCTTTTTTGCTGACTATAACAAACTTTTCTGTTCTTACTAGCTCTTTAAATTCTTAAGACAAATTATTTGGAAGGCAGGTTTTCTGATGCATGAAAGAAATGACACTTTTCTAACACGCAACAGAAGAAGTCACTTAGTGCTCAAATGCATCTAAGATAGAAAGTTCATGCCTACATTCCAATAGTTCTACTGGATATGCTGGGCTGAAACACTGCACTCTTTCATATGAAATGGTGTCTTTAAGAACAAGGCTGAAGACTTAATGTTAGTCATAAATGCTCAGTAAACGTTAATTGTTTTACATGATTTGGAACATGCTTAATACATCATTTTCATCGTTGCTGTTTTAGACATTTCTTTTCATTCTCCTACTCGCTTTCCTAATGTAATTAACATTAAGAAGATGTTTGTCAAGGATACAATTTTAAGGACACCTTCTGCCAAAGAGGCCTCATTAAGAGCTTTTGAAATACAGAATACTAATGAAAGTCTCTTGTGGCAAGACATTTAGTTAAGGACTCATGCAGCTTAGGGTGTCTCTGTTTAAGATATTACTGCTAACGATGCAGGCAGTCTCATTTAAGGAAATATCAGTTCAGTGTGTTCTGGTGAACTCAGTTATGGCAATAAAGATGAGACCCAACAAAATAATTCACAGGAAAAAAGTAACTCAAAATAACGTAATAGGAACATTTCTTCTTTACTTTGTTTTTCAATAAATGCATCACAGAGAAAATAAAGTAATAACATCCATAAACAGGAAAAGTCTGCAAGTGTACAGTATCTGGTTTGGATTCCTGTTTAACTCTGCTTTCAAGCAAATGAAGATTGATTTAATGGAGCAATATTTCATGGCTATAAGACTAGTCTGTCAGCACTGCCTGCATGTAGCATATAATGACTTCTCTTAAAGAGGCAGTGACTACAGATAGGTACCTCAGATGGGGCCATTCCTTACACACAGAGAAGAAATGGACAGTGTTAAACACAAGTTTGTTGTATCTACTTGTTAATGCTGATGAGTGGTGAACTTAAATAAACATTTTTTTTTTTTTTTACTACTTATTTCCTTTACATAACACCTCAAGAACATTCCTCATTATACCTCAATGTTCTTTCAAGTTTTTTTAATTTATCACTCAATGTAGTATCTAGGTACTAGTGAAATGATTCATAGTCTTCAAAAAATATACTGACTCTGCATAAAATGGAAAATCTCCCTCTAGACTGAAGTAAAAGAGAGCATGAGCAGAATGTTTTACTCTGGCATGACTAATAGATGGGAAGTACTCAGCAAAAAACAGTGGTTTCTGAGAGGCTTGTCTAAACATATATCTCGTCATCTCACATGACGCCACTCAGTTTCACAGGCATTATTTTAACTGCTTTTTGTACTATCAGTTAGCAGGTGTTAATTATCCACCGTTTTATTTAAGACATTTTCCTCTTTTTTTAATGAGGTCAAAGCCAGGTCTGTTCTGTACTATCAGAAAATCAATCCAGTATTTACATACGTTTTCTTCAATAATAAAGTGTTCTCACCAGTGATGAAATACCCTGCAATATTTTGATTCTGTTTCTGGACATCCTCATCTGACCTGCTATGTGTCCTTCATCTCTTTCCAATTCTTCTCATTCCAACTTAGAATGATTACTAGCCAAGAGACGTTTGAGCGGTTGAGGGAAAGGGAATAGAAGAAGTCTGAGAAGTGGGTGTGCACTGAAAGCACATGCCCAGCTGTTAATGCTTGTACGACTCTTTCTAAAGTATAACAGTCCCTGACTACAAATATATTTCTGACTCTGTAATGTATAGTTATTTGTGGAAGCAGGAGTTCTCTGTCATTCTTGATGAGCCAGCGGGGGTCAAATTGAAGCTAACATATGCTGGGATTGAATGGTCATGCCTCAGTAATGTCTCTTACTTTTTTTCCAGAAGGGCAGAAAGTTCAGGAGAAGTCAGAAAATGTTAATGTTCCTTACTGCCCCACATCTGCCAAAATACAGTCTTCTTGCTCATTAGCAGAGACGTCACACGGGTTCCCATATTAAGTCAGGGCAATAAACATGCAAATTCAAGACTTAGAGCTACAGGAGTTTTCAAAAAGAGGTTTGGCTTCTAGCTCTGGAAGCGGATGTTTGAAGCATTTGGGGTTTTGTCAACCCAAATGTTCACAGACAATTTGTGAATTATGTGTGTTTATCATTGTTCAGTTGTGGTATTATGTACAGGGCAGTGTATTAATTTTCACAAAATTAGGTGGCCATTTAGAGTTGAATATCTTAGTCTATTATATCATCTTAATAAAAACAGAAACTCATTATCTACTGATTTATCATGGTGCTCAGAGTTGTTCTATAGCTTATGGCAATTTACTTACCAAATGCATATTGTTTTCAATTTCTTTGTGCTCCTATGAGAGTGGTAAGAATATTTTGGGTAATAGGTTAGTAACAATGAGAGAGTTAAAGCTGGAGGGTTTCTGGAGTTTCTGGAAAGATGTTTTTCAACTTGAACCATAACAATCACCTGTAGCATAAATATACTAACATGACATTTACAAAGTGTGTGGGTCATGTAAAGACTCTCCAAACTACCAAAATATTTACATTTGAATAAACTGACAAAAAGCACACAGAAAGGTACAAATCTTTACATTTAAATGTCTACTTTTCTGAATTGTTGTTTTGCTAGTTTAATTGCTATGTTTCTATAGAGATCTTTTAATCAGTGCTTCCCCCTTCATTTTGAAAAGTGTCTGTAGCACTGTATCTTTCACGCTTTCTGAACAGCTTGACCACTGATTTTAACCATGCTTTCCTAGGAACAACACAGTATCACTGTGCCTTGAGCCAACCCATATGCTTTGGGGAAGGGTTGTGTAGTGATTTTTTTGGTCTAAATTTGTCTTTCTCTCCTCATCTCTCTTACTGTGTTGTGCAGGGGTTTTTTGTGGTGGGGAATGGGATCACTTATTGCTTCGTTCACCAGCTTTTTTCCTATAGTTGCCAGCTTTAATTCATTCTGCTTGCTTTCCTTGTGCTCTTGTGCTCACAGGGAACATGCATTGGCTGAAACTCTTTCCTTAACTGAATTAGAATACAGACACATTCCCCTGGACCAAAGACTCTTCCCTCTCTCACCTGCTGCTATCCACAGGGCATAGTCAGAGATCTGCTTGACATAAACTACTGTGGGGAATTTAATCTCCCATCCTTGCTATATTACAGGTGAACACAATCTGAAAGCTACAAAAAGAAACACTGCTATTTTGCAGCAGCTCTGGTGTTTTCATATGAGTGCTTCTGGCTCTGTTGAAGTTTCTGAAGAGCAGAAAGACTCCCAGTTTCTTTCCTTTAAATATGCTTTCCGGCTTGTTGGCCTCTATTGTGTGTACCGATACACAAGGCTATACCCACTCAGGTGCTTTGTTGACCTTAATCAGATTTCTGTCATCCCATCTCTTTTTTAGTCCCTCTGAATGTCAGCAGAATTATTGGGTCTATAAGCCCCTCCACCCAAGTTTGTATCATGACACTTGCTGAGAGTGCAGTCTGTCCAGGTCATTAATGAAGAGCTTAAACAGTACTTGCCCCAGTATGAACACTTGGGTTACACCAGCAGTGACTGACCTATCAGGTTGGCCAGACCTGACTTCCCAGTCAGTCCATGCTGATTCCTCACAGTAATCTTGGTGACTAAACCTTCATAATATTTTTGGAAATGGCTTCCAGGATTATTTGCCTCATCACCTTCCAAGAGATCAAGGTGTCGCTGACCAGCTTGTAGTTCCCTGAATCCATTTTCTTGCCCTTCTTGAAGACAGAATCTTCAAGTCTTCAGGAAACTCCTTTGACTTCTATGAACTTTCAAAGATAGTTGAGAGTGGCTGAGCAATGACATTGGCTAGCTCTCTCAGTACTCATCATAGATGCATTCTATCAAGACAAAAGACACATTCAGAATGTAGAGAAGGAATAGCTTTCTGAAAGTGTATAAAGCAGTTGGTGTTAGAAGAAAAGCTGGAAATCACAACAAAATGTATTTTAAAAGGAGGGGTTTAATCGCAGAATCACAGAATCAATGTCAGGGTCTGGAAGGGCCCTCAAAAGATCATCTAGTACAACCCCCCTGCCAGCACAGGATCACCTATACCAGTTCACACAGGACCGCGTCCAAGAGGGTTTTGAATATCTCCAGAGAGGGAGACTCCACTACCCCCCTGGGCAGCCTGTTCCAGTGTTCCATCACCCTCACAGTGAAAAAATTCCTCCTTATGTTTGCATGAAACTTCCTATGCCTCAGCTTCCACCCATTGCTTCTTGTCCTATCATTGGGCATCAGTGAGAAGAGCCTGGCTCCATCCTCCTGGCACTCACCCTTTATATATATATAAACATTGATGAGGTTACCCCTCAATCTCCTTTTCTCCAAGCTAAAGAGCCCCAGTTCTCTCAGTCTTTCCTCATAAGAGAGATGGTCCACTCCTTTAATCATCTTTGTGGCTCTGCGCTGGACTCTCTCAAGCAATTCTACGTCCCTCTTGAACTGGGGGGCCCAGAACTGGACACAGTACTCCAGATGCAGCCTTACCAGGGCGGAGTAGAGGGGCAGGAGAACCTCTCTCTACCTACTAGCCACACCCCTTTTAATACATCCCAGAATGGCATTGACCCTCTTGGCCACAAGAGCACATTGCTGGCTCATGGTCAGCCTCTGATCAACTAGGACCCCCCGAACCTTTTCCCCTTCACTGCCTTCCAACAGGTCAGTCTCCAACCTATTGTGATGCCTGGGGTTGTTCTTTCCCAGGTGCAAGACTCTACACTTGCCCTTATTGAATTTCATTAAATTTCTTCCTGCCCAACCCTCTAGACTGTCCAGGTCTCACTGCATGGCAGCACAGCCTTCTGATGTGTTAGTCACTCCACTCAGTTTGGTGTCATCAGCAAACTTGCTGACAGTGCACTCTGTGCCCTCATCCAGGTCATTGATGAATATGTTGAATAGAACTGGTCCCAACACTGACCCCTGTGGGACCCCACTAGTTACAGGCCTCCAGCTAGACTCCATCCCATTGACCACAGCTCTCTGGCTTCTTTCCTTCAACCAGTTCCCAATCCACCTCACTACCTGATC
>WTSP01027541.1:0-16376 GCA_025331215.1 Actenoides lindsayi | reverse complement strand
TACATATACATATACATATACATATACATATACATATACATATACATATACATATACATATACATAGTAAGAATATCCTGAATACAGCAAAGCTGTTAGACTCATTGCCATGAGGTATAACTGAGCTTAAGTATGTGCTTTCAGAATACAAATATCCTCTACTGGTTTTAAATCGTCTTCCACCTGCTTTGATTGCATATATTCTTGGTGCTGGCTTGCATGTATTTTATAGATGTGTCTCTATAAAACCATACCTTGAAGCAAATAATCCCAAGGAAGAGGTTTTAAACCAGTAAAAGAGAAGTTCAGAGTTAGTTTTCGTTATTATTCACCTTATATCTGATGCTGACAGTATTTAGAAGAATGTCAGAACCTTGCTGAGACTACACAGTGTGTATAGTGCTATACACTACAGGTTTGGGTAGGGTTTTGGAGGGTGTGGGGGAATTAATGTTTTTCTCTGTCTATTATCTGTGAATTTTTCTTTGTGTGTTCTTACTCAGGCACACTAAAAGCATTGTCTGAGCCTGTCATTTCTTAACATTTTATTTTATGTTAACATATGGATACCTTGGTGTTGAATTTTCTCTTGCTCAGCCCTTAATCTTCCTCTTTATTTCCTTTCCTACTAATACTGGAGAACACTCATGTATCAGGGCAACTGAACTTAGAATTTCTGCATCATTACTTTTCCGATCCTCATACATCTTTGATAAAGAGCAGTGTGTTAATTGCACCAGCGTTTGCTTCTCTGAACTGCAGAAGCATCATACTCTAAATTACTTTTTATTTCAAATCCATTATTCAAGCCTATTCATTTGGTAATCATAGGAACTGCAAAATAACTGCTAAAATAACCCACCTGGTTTCCTTTGCCTTTATTTACCACATGCACAGGTGTTTCTATTCACCTCTGTCCTGCCATGCCTTTCAAAATTGTTGCCATAAACCTTCAGGGCTGTGTGGGCATCAGGGATATTGAATCAAGTCTATCAGTGTTTCACTTGCCAAAAGATAAAGCTCCTGTGCTAAAATCTTCTACGTGATGGAAATTTTATTTTTCTCTCCTACTTCATCTTTTCTTTCAGAGGGGAGTGCCAGGACTTGCAACTTTGTGCCAGCAGTTATTACTAGGTACAGTTTATTTTTGTGCTCTGGAACCTCATTGAAAGCAGTTAGCAAAGAGACCTTATTTAATAGGGAAAGAGAAGAATGACAAAGACTTTATGGAAGCAACCTCCAAAGCAGCCTGAACAAATAATCTCTATGTATGATACAACAAGCAGGTGGAAATATACTGTTAAAGCATAAGGGCGGTTGTAATATCACTTTTATAGATCTTGCAGTTAGGTCTGACTTAAACTACTCTGCAACAACTGAGACTAAATGAAGCTTTATTTAAACCTCCAGTGACAATCCTTCAAGTGAACAATAATCCTTTCTGGTAATTATCTTTGACAGAGCCCTGGTTGCAAGCTGATAAACAAATGTAGCTGCTCTCAAATGAAAGGAATAGCTGGATAAACTCTAGGAAGGCTTTATCCTACACAATATGAAGATGATTGTTTATTTTTAGATGTAATAATTGTAGACCAGGTTGATATTATTTAGACTCATTTTGCTAAAGGAAATCTTACAAAGGTAGAGAAGCTGTGACACTAGTATTGTTAACTGGAACTCAAAAATTATGGTGGTAGAACAGGTGAGGAATATAAGATCAGTTCAATGTGACATCTTAACTTTTTTATAAATAAAAAATCAATTGTTTGAGTCTGGAACTCACTGGTTCTATGAGAAACCATTACCACAACTAGAAACACAATGTTTCATGGCAAGAATTTGAGATCACAAATTTCTTAGATAGAAAATAGTATGTAAAGAAAAGTGTAAGTTTTTTTCCCATAATAGAATACAAGTTGTAATTTTATATGTTTTGTAAAATTTAGAAAACATCTAAATGAGTCAAGAAAGCTATGTTTTTCACCTTCTTATGCTTCTAGTATACTATAATTGATCAGCGTTTTCAGGGTGTTATGCATCTTCCTAGAAATAATACAATATTTTATCAATCTGCCTTTTCATGGACTTTGTTTGGTGACTGTGCTTATCACCTAAATGCATTGAATGAAAAAAAATATTACGCATTTTATTGTAAACTAATGCTGATGTTTGACTTTAAAACAACGAGAAAACTCATTTTAGAAAACTGGACTAGTAATCAGAGCCATGAGTCCCCTTTTTTTTCCTTGGATCTTGGATACATCATTTATCTTCTGCTTCTGCAGCTGGCAGCAGTTCACACGTCAAAGGGCTGATTGAGGTTTGCTTTGAGGTCCTATCTGGGGAAGCATACCAGTTTCAAGTCTAACTTAGGTCTTCAGATCCTGGGTAAAGCTTTTTGGTGGCAGAAGAAAACACTTCAGAATAATCCCCTGTACCCTTCTGTTTATGTGTCAGCTTGCATAGGGCAATCTATCTCAAGAAAGACCTGAGGCTTGGTGTTGCTCATGAATGACATGGGGAGAGGTTTCTCACAGCTCTTTCTGACTTCCTTGATGATGCCGTTACAGAGCTGCACCTCTCAGAGCTGACTGTGGTACATCTCACTGTACACATCTCTTTCTCACTGTGCTCATCTCTTTACATCATCAGCAAAGATGTGTGGCTTTGCATGTATACTGTGCTGTCATCTTTTTATTTGCACTTTGTCATTATAGACTATCAAGCTATGCTTTTCTTTTGTAAGCTGTACTGCCAGGAGTTTGCAATGAAATAAGGGAATTCTAGATAAGTGATTTATTCTGCCAGCAGTATTTCCTACTTTGGCAAAACCTGAAGGACATACTTTTACCAGGATGTGTGCTCAGTCAGGAGATCATTCTTTGAGTATAAACAACAATCAAATTAATTGGACTTTTTCCGTGCAATGAGAATTTTCTGTGTATGAAAATGACAACAATACTGATGTGACTGATCAATAGTAGCAGGAGTTACTTGTGTGCATGAGTTACTAGTGTGCAAATCATTTCTAACATGCAATCTAAGCAATTTTAGCATGCAAGTTAAAATGTTTAAACTCAGGCACTATGCAGAGGTCTCTTCATTCTCCTTGTTCCTAATTCCCACAGTTCGGTATTGCTTTTCTGTGAAGGGCTGATGGATCTGAGTCTATTTCTTCTGATTTGGAGAACAGCTCTTCTTGAAATACCTCGATCTGTCACAAAATTTGGACCTTGTCTCATATGACACCTTTATGACAAAGAATCTTATTAAGGCAAGGCTTGTGGCAGTTAAGTGGTTTTTGCAAGTCATACTGCTACAGAGGCAGTTTCAATGACTTCGACTGCCACGTACTCTGTTTTTTTCTGTCCTTCTCATCTGTTGGGCCTCAGTTCTCTTTATCTGCTTTCACTCCTTCCTGTACACTGGACAACTGAATGATTGAATTACTGAACTGGAGGGAACTAATTCTCTGCCTTGCTTTTCTCTACCAGAGGGCTCAGCAGTCCTCTGTCTGGGGGTTAAAATTCTTAAAACCTTTTAAACAAAACACTTGAGGAATCAACAGTTTCATTTCCCTCCAGGTCATCCATTCAATTGTTACTATCCTAGTCCTGCTTCTGTGACTATTTATTTGTTTAACTATTTTCTCTCTTCCACTCTGTGGTTCTCACTGACTTTTCTCCCTCTGCCTACAGCCAAGGGCTTTCATGAGGGGCTCCTTTGTTTTTACCTTCTCTGCCTTAGTGTTTGTTGAGCTTTTCCTCCTGCCCTATTCACCTACCATGCCAGCCCTCCAGCCTAACCTATCTGACTCATACCTCTATTTTCAAACATCTTTCTGGCTGATTACCCCAGCTCTGTTGTTTCCTCTGGAAAATCTCTCTCTACTTGCTGGAGCTGCATTTGTCCTAGACTGCTCATGCTCATCTCATCAAACTTTCCCTGGAGCATCTTTTCAGCACCCCTCTGCTCCTCAGCTTCTCGCAGTCCCCATGCCTGTCTTTCCACGGTGGCTGCCTACATTCCCATACATCCTGCCACCAGCACACAAAAACAGGATTATTGTGGAAGTTGCAGAGAGCATCAGACAAACAGTCATTCATAAGCATTGTGCAATAACAGAATGTCCAAATGTCTTTTCTGAGCTTTCCATAGATTTGTCCAGTTGTTGTTGGCTTTTAATTTCCAACATCTAAGGCACATTTACAATGGCTGTAGCTTGCTTGCATGATCAATCAAGTATTGTTCTGATTACTAGATTGTTCTCACTTCTAGATGCATTTGAAGCCTGATCCTATGAACTGCTGAATTCATAAGATCGATTATGTAGCACAAATTAATATTTATTATTCAAGGATCTTGAATATGTTTTGTTTTGTTGTCTGATTTTTGATTACAGAGGGACTTAATGGTCTATGAACAAAGAAGATAAATCTTGCCCAGGACACGTATTATTTGTTAGATCATCTGTTTCTGATAAAACATGCAAGAGAAACCGGTCCTGATTCATGTGAAGGTATCTACCATGAAATTAAAAAGGCTCTCAGCAGCAGACTGCTGTTAAAAAACCTTTGTGAGAGGAGTGTGGATGTAACCTTGGCTACAGTTTAGCCCATCAGTTGAGAATGTACAGCCACATCTCCTGGTGTTTTTATCCAGGGTTGTGGCATGGAAATTGCCCATAAATATTTTTTCTGTATCAATGCTACTCAGCTTCCTTAGAATGCTGCTAAACTGGGCACTCTTCCCTGGCATTTTCCTCACACTCTCATCTTTCCTAGAATATACTTTTGTGAGAATTAAAGTTAGAGAACAAATGCATTTCTCGTTGATGTTATTATGAAAAACTTGCTACAAACCCCAAATACTTACTTACCTTTGGAGTTGGACTCTTCCTGCAAATAAATCCTCTGTGTGACACAAATAAATGAGGAATATTACCACTGCAGCCCTGGCTTCTCCAGTGTCACAGGGCAGTAATGAAATGCATCCCTCGGTACTTTTTATTTGAAGTGGAGGTAACATAAATCCTTCATCATATCAAGGCTATTTTGAACAGAACCAGCAGCAAGATAAGATCATTTAATGAACTTTGCAGCCCCCTGCCTGAGATGACCATGAAACACAGGTCCCCTTGAGAGCATGCATCCCTCCCACACTGGCAGATACCTCAGCGATCATGACTTGGCAAGTGTTGATGATTTTCTTTAAAATGTGTGCTGGTAGTATCCATTTTAATATTCCTCCTTGAAAAATTCCACACTACTATCTTAGATGTAATGGAGGCTGAAATAGTGCGACAAATTGCAGTTGGTTTTGCATTACAGAGTGACTTACAGAAGTATGCAGTACTCTGGAGTTATTCTAAGGATGTGTGCTGGATTATGACCTATCATACAATCTGTTCTCTTCAGGGCAATTGTCATAGGAATTGTCTGTTTACTTAACATTAACTGACAAAATGCACTAAACCAGCACTAGTTTTACCATTTGGAGTTGTTATAACTCTAATACAGATAAGCAGTTATATCATTACATTTTGTTTTCTGAGGAAAACATATTGTAGGTTAGGTTAATGACAGATATATGTACTGATCTCAGTTTTCATTAATTCTATCTGTATTGCTAATATACCATATGTGACTGCTATCTTAAGTAGCACTTATATCATTGTTGATTATTTTAACCTTCCTTAGTTGCAATTTTTCAGATCCCAAGTAGTAAAAGCAGCAGCCATTAGATGGAAGCTTTTTGTAGTTCATATATTCTTATTTTTTCTGCAGTTAGCTTTACAGTAGAAAACACTGAGTAAAACCCAACAGCTGCATCCTTTCTCTGTAAAGGAAAATTCAATTCTTTCCAAATACGGATCAATTTGTTTAACTCCTTAAAAATAAGATATTAACTTTCTTCAATTTATTGTTCCCATGGTATCAGATGAAAGCACAGAAATCAACTCTACATATATGATAATAACAAAGGTAATGTGATCGTAGGTACATGCATGGCACTGGAAAAAAACAAAACAAAACAACAAAAAACCCCATATTATATGCAAAGCTGATTGCTCTGTTTTTGGAAAAACAGACCAAACTGTTTTACTTTGGAAATTACTACTAAATACAATCTGCTGGGTGGATATTACAATAATACAGTATTATAAAGACAGGTTGGTGTCCATTCTTGATACAGCAGTGGTGTTAACCACCATGGTGCTACAGAGCAGTGTAACCGCTTCCTTGGCATTTGACTCAGAGGTTGAGTAACTCCCCCTTCTCTCTAAACACATCTAGGTAAATTTACAGTAAATCAGAGTTTTGTTTTTTAATGTTATAACATAGGCATTACCCTCCCTAAGCATTTGCAAACATCTAATTTCAAGAGAGGACTTAAATGTTCCAGGCTTCATTGGACCAGAAAATATATTTCTGGTGTGATATGCCCTAGATGCATTGACATTTCTGCATTTGTGCAGATTAGATGTCCTGTGTAAAGCACAGCCAAAATGTGGTAGACATTTCACACACTCTGATCATTTGCAGTAGATTAGATACATCTTGAATGATACACGTTGTCTGTATTTACAAGGAACAGTTCATCTGTGCATTCATAGTAGCCTCTTGTGCAAGATAAATGAATATCCAGCATCCAGAAATCTTGGACAGAACTAGTCCTCTGCTGGCCTACCCATATCTGAAGAAACAGTCAGCTGACAGGTGGCTGGAAATATATAGTTCACACTCAAAAGCAAGGCAGCTGTCAAGTGAGCTTTTATGTAGTGAAAACTATTTAGGCTGTTTGTGCACTTCACTCTTTGTTTACTTTATAAGCAGATCTCAGTGTTGCTTACCATAACCTGCTTGTATGATAGTACTCACCTCTAGCTTGCAAAAGTTCTTGTACAGACTGGTGTCCTCATTTGAATTTGAACAGGACTAATTCTGTTCAGTGATTTAACGTTCAGCTAAGTCTCTTCTAACTTGAGCTTTCTTAAGTTAACGGTATATTTTCACAGAAAGTGTCTGATTCTAGCTCGAAGTTTATAGTTACTGCCAAGTACTGGTGCACAGAAAGGCTGCTGTTTATATGTGCCTGTGAAGGCCAAGGTCACTCCTAAATCTCATGTACCATGTTGGGGATGCAGAACGCAAAAGGCCACACCTGTGGGGGAGAGAGGAGTGGACAGGGCAGGTGACCCTAAACTGTCCAATGAGCGATTCCATCCCATATACATCATATATAGTATAATGCTGGGGTATCATGAGGGTCAAGCTCTCTTCTTCAATGGCCAGAATCCAAGAATGGCTGTTTGTTCTATCCTCGATTGAAATTTATACAGTCTTGAATCCAGTTTCTGCAACCAGCTCCTGGATCTGATTCCCATCTTTCTGAGTCAAGTCTGGAACTCCCCCTGTGCCTGCTCCACAGCATCAGTGGTGATGGTGACATAATTGCCATCAGGAGGAGCTGGGTACTGATTTTGTATATATTTTATATATATTTAAATTTTATTGTTACTATTTTCATTTAAGCTGTTTTAAATTTCTTTTCTAATCCATAAGTCTCTCTCCCTTATTTCCTTTCTCTTCCCTTTTGGGAAGGGAGAATGGTTAATAGAGAACATCTGTAATTTGCCTAGTGGCTGGCCCAGCATTAACCCTTGACAACCTGCTTAATCATTAGCAGGGACCAGAAAAGAATCTGTAAAATGACTGACAGAGTGCAAACCTTTGGAGGGCCTGAGGTGTTACTTATCTGCAGTGATCAAATTCTGCTTCATTTTTCTGACTGTGTGCTGTTGCTCTTGTGTGGAAAAGTTGGACATTAAAAGATCAGTCAGCTCTTAATTTTACACAAGAAAAGGTATGGGTACATTTTGTCTGTATTTTGTCAATCTGGCTTCTTCACTCTGCGTGTGTTCTTAGACCTGATGCTACAAAGGAGGAGGTGAAAGGAGAAGACTTTATACAAAAATCTACAAGAACTTGTTAGTTAAGTAAACTTCTCATGCTTATTTTCTCATTGATGTTAGAGAAGACACAAATCCACAAAGGTAAGATTTAAAGCAGATATTGTACCATGTAGTTGGTGTGGCTTTCTTCTGTATTCACTGTGCACCTGATATTCACATCCTTCTCATTGACTGATGCAATGGAAGCCAGAAAGTTGTGAGGAGGGATTTCTGTCACTACCAGGTCTTGTCCTCACTGGTCCAGGAGCAGCACAGGTCACAGCAGCTTTAGCAGCCCTCTCCAAGCTTCACAAATTCCAGAGTGAAGCAGATGATTCAGACAGTAGGTAAAATCTGTTCAGTTTAGGTGTCCTATCTTCCTATGAAAGCTGGTTAATTGTTTGAGGCTTCTGTAAATATTTAGTGTGATGTTTTTTAAAATGGCTTTTGAAAACCATCAGACTGGGTCCTTTAATGGGTCTAGTATTCCTGAGTGAGACAGTAGTCAGAAGGTTCCTCGATACACTGTCCTGTAGCATCTGCATGGAAGGCCTGCATTTCCCTGTTTTGCTGCTGCACATGAACTGCTTTGAACGCTGCTATGCTGTGTTGCCACTTATGAAAGTGCATCTGGAGAAGACAAGTCTGCTTGGAATTTTCTAGCTCTGCCTGCTGGATATGACATTGAGTATTGGATTAAAGTGTATGAGAAACATTGTCAAGACTGGAAAACTGAATAGGTCAATTATTTTCACTGAGGTTTTCAAAAACATTTTTTCTCTCCTGGGCTGAGCCTTGGATTGGGCAGTAAGAAAAAGCAGGCACTTGTTTAAAAAACTGAAAAAAAATCAGGGTTAAGTAGGAGGTGGAACTGCACTTCACACATAAGAATACCTTTTATCTGCAATGAATTTTACCTCTGAGTGCATTCTGTGTGGTGAATACATCACATCATCCATGCCTATAGACAATTGTTTTATTCATAATACCTCTTATAGGACAATCTCAAGGTCAGTAAAGCAGCAGAGTGAAGAGCTCACATGTTTTATTAGCTGAATGAAACTTCTTATTGACACCACTTACATGACATCTGAAACATTTATAGGGGCTGTTCAGTGTCTATTGCAATTGTGATATTGCCTTTGTGACATAGAACAGAAAGATATGTAAGGTTTACTAGTAACTCTTGGTAATTCTCTTGTTAGTTGCCTTCTTGCAGCTTTTTTTGTGATTCTATTATTCCACAGATGTAAAGTTTTCAAGCAGTTTAAATTTCATCAGGCTGAAATTTATCCACTGGAGCTGCTAGATACAGAGATGCTTTCCCATGGAAGTGTAATTAGCCTGGCTGCTTGCACTGTAGGGGGGGAATTCTGCTACAAAGGAAGGAAAAGGCTGCTGGTGTCACCTGCCATCTCTCAACATTTCCATGTGTTTGAAACTACCTTAAAGTCCACATCAAATAAACTTCTACAGGGACCTGTCCAGAAAGGCTTCTATGATGATGTGTTACATTTGCCTGTGAATTTGGCCTGGATATTTTTCCATCTTACTATAGTGCACTGGAGTTAGGAGCTCAATTGCTCTGGAGTCCCTCAGGCATCAGTTTAATGAGTGGAGGAAAGAGGTTTTTGATCCTCTGCTAAAATCAGCCAACTCAGAACACGCTCCGGTGCACACACTGTTTGAGCTGGAGTTGATGCTGTTCTACCCCCCATACAGACTGTGAAGAGGGAACAGTAGCTCAGTGGGGTAATGCAATCTTCTGTGTCTTTTTATAGCATTGTACTTCCTATGTAGCCAAATTTTAGTTGCTTCAGTTAGATAGTTAAATGAGAGAAACTGCAACTGTTGGAGACTTCAGACTTACTGTTAGAAAATTAATGAAGGTCCACAGAGACTTTGTTAATTGGTACTAATTTCCCCAGGTTGATGTCATATACTTCAGTGACAGGAAAGTAGAAAGTTAAGGCAGCATATTAACTGCATGGCTTATTATCTTCTTTAAATATTTACCAGAAATTAAGTGTCTGACCCTTCTGCACCTCTGACAGAGGCAAATACTACTTCACTGTTTTCTTTATGGAAGCTCAAGTCTTCCCCATCATTATTTTTGGATGAGTTTGAACAACTTTACTTGGGAAGAAGGTAGGGTAAGAAGATGGATGATTAAGGTCCCTATACATCCCTATTTGCTTTTGAAAGTAAAACTCACAGTCACAAGTAAGTCTGTGGTTGGAGTCCCTCTGTAAATGCCTCGAGGATGGTGTAGCTGTACCTCAGCTAAACCCCAGTTTTAACTCAAATAAAACTTTCCTTACCTTCCCTCCTTCTACCAGAGGGAAGGGGTTTGGCTGCACTAGAACTCAGGGCAACTCTGTGCTGCCCTACAGTGCTTCACTATTGCAAATTAACTAAACTGAGAAGCAGACTGTTTTTCTGCTTCCTTGCTTCTGTTAAGACTGTATCATTTAGCATTAAAAAGACAGCTGAGACTTCATTCTGGATGGCCCGAGACGTAGGAGAACATGTATGTGAGATTTGAGGGTCCATTCTGCCTCTTATGTGCACTTCCTGGAAAGAAATCTGATTTTAACTCTTGCACTCAATCCAGTAATGAAAAGTAATGTCGGACGTAAAGGGTTGTCACTAACATGTTTCTTGTAAACACTGAGACCCAAACTGACCATTAGCTCTTAGAAGCTGTCATTATAAAAGTCTCTGACTAAAACAATCCTCAGTGAGAAAAGATTGCTAGCAAGATTACAAAGGTACCAGGTATGTGCTAAGTAAAATTTAAGTCATGGCAGATTAAGAGCACATATTTACAAAGAGAGTAGGGAGTGGCTTGGGCCATTACATAGTAGCAGACAGTGGCATCCTGAGCACTCCAAAAGCTCTGCTCCTTTAGTTATAAAACCTGCTATGTGAATATTTTGGAGACACAGATCTGTCAGCTGTGACACAGCCAAACTTGGAGGGATGAAAGCAAAGAGAAATGTTTTTCTGTTACTTTTCCTTTGCATTAAAGGTAATGCAAATTAGTATATTTGATAAATGGCCGATTAGACCACTTAGACCACTTCCTAAGTATTACTTTAAATTCCTAATATTATGTATCAAGAATTGAAACTTTGTCCATAGTTATTGAAAGACTACCACAGTGACTTCAAATGGAGTAAATAAGGAAATTATATGTTGCATTGGCTAATAACGTTTTTCTGAATAGGAGCAGAATAATTTTTTTCCTTGCCTGTTGTGTACACATGGATTGCAGACAAAAATTTAAAACTTTTTAATGTGTGAAGCATATCAATCAAATTCATGTAAAGAGCCATTATATCCTTAGCAAGTACAGAAAGAACCATAACAAAATATATTATCCAATGTCTTTACTATAAAGCAGAGGTTCTTCAGTGTAAGTGTGACCTATGCAAAAGTTGCTCTTGAGTCAAATTATACAGAAAATAATCTTAGCTGATCAAGCATTTAAAATCTCTCTTTGAAGGAAATTGCATACAGGATTGAATAGGCTCAGATAATTCTTCACCACAATGTCAGTGTGTAAGGGTATTCTAAAAGCAAATCCCTGCACTTGTTTGAGCTGTGCTCCCTAGATTATCATATTGTCTCCCTTCCTGTCCATCAGGTACATGGAAATGTTAGTGGAGAGACATGGGTGATGGTCGCTAAATGCCCTTCTCCTGGCCTGTGCTTGTTTCCATCTTGTGATGCCACTCTGCAGCTAAGCAACTTGCTGTCTGCATAGTGGACATTAAGTCTTCATATATGAAACACATAGTCCAGATACAGGGGAAAACCATCAGGAAGTGGGCCAAGAATATCTTTGACAGAAGTTACAAGTCTGATGTTTATTACGGTAGCTGTAATTGTGGGTGGATGCCATCCCTGATGAACACAGCTGGCGAACTGGTAACAATAGATGAGGAGAAGGCTGAAGTACTCAGCAACATTTTTGCCTCAGTCTTCACTCGCAATCTCTCTTCTCACACTTCATGAATCAATGAACTGCAAGGCAGGGACAGGGGGAGCAGTGTCCCTGCCACTGTAAGAGAAGATCTAGTTCATGACCACCCGAGGAACCTGAACATACATGTCTATGGGACCAGACAAGATGTATCCCATAGTCCTGAGGGAACTGGCCAATGTAGTTGTCAAGCTGATCTCCATATTTGAAAAGTCCTGGCAGTCAGGTGAAGTCCTCAGTGTTGGGAAAAAGGGAAACATTGCAGACATCTTTAAAAAGGGTAGAAAGGAGGACCCTGAGAACTACTGGCCTCTCAACCCAACCTCGTGGCTGGGAAGATCATGGAACAGATCCTCCTAGAAGCTATGCTAAGGCACGTGGAGGACAGGGAGGTGGTTTGAGACAGCCAACATGGCTTCACCCAGGGCAAGTCCTGCCTGACCAAACTAATGGCCTTCTATGATGGAGTGGCTACATCAGTGTACAAGGGAAGAGCTATGGATGTCATCTATCTGGATTTCTATAAGGACCTTGACTTGGTCCCCCACAAGAACCATCTCTAAACTGGAGAGATATGGATTTTATAGGTGGACTGTTCGGTGGATAAGGAATTTTTTGGATGGTTGCATTCAGAAGGTAGTGGTCAATGGCTCTATGTCCAGATGGAGGCTGGTGACAAGTGATGTCATCAAGGGTCTGTACTGAGACCAGTGCTGTTTAATACCTTCATCAGTGACACAGACAGTGGGATTGAGTGCACCCTCAGCAAATATGCAGATGACACACCAAGCTGAGTGGTGCAGTTGACATGCCTGACAGATTGGATGCCATCCAGAGGGACCTGAACAATCTCAAGCAGTGGGCCTGTGTGAAACTCATGAGGTTCAACAATGCTAAATGCAAGGTCCTGCACACTGGTTTGGGCGAACTTCCAGTATCAATACAGTCTGAGGAACAATGGCACTGAAAGAAGCCCTGTGGAGAAGACCATGGGGGTACTGGTGGATGAAAAGCTGGACAAGAACCAGCAATGTGCACTTGCAACCCAGAGAGCCAACAGAATTGTGGCCAGCAGGTTGAGAGAGGTGATTCTGCCCCTCTACTCTGCTCTCGTGAGACCCCATCTGGAGTACTTCAGCCAGATATACAGTGCCCAGTAGAAGAAAGACATGGACCTGTTAGAGTGGGCCAAGAGGAGGGCCACAAAAATGACCCAATGGCTGGAACACCTCTCCTGTAAGGAAAGGCTGAAAGAGTTTGGGCTGTTGAGCCTGGAGAAGAGAAGGCTCTGGGAAGACCTTAAAGCAACCTTTCAATACTTAAAGGGGGCCTATAAGAAAGATCAGAACAGACCTTTTAGTAAGGTACTTAGTGATAGGACAAGAGGCAATTGTTTTAAACTAAAAAAGAGTAAGTTTAGACAAGATATAAGGAAAAAATCTTTTAGAATACGGGTGTGAAATACTGGTACAGTTGCCCAGGGAGGTGGTATATCTCCCATCTCAGGAAACATTCAAAGTGAGGTTGGACTGATATCTGAGCAATGTAATCTAGTTGAAGCTGTCTGTGTTCACTGTAGGGAAGCTGGACTAGAAGACTTTCATAGGTCCTTTCCAGCCCAAAGTATTATATCATTCCGTAATTCTATGATTCCATCTGATAATGGAGGATAAGGACAACCTTCTTCTGATAGGTTTGGAGAAGAATTAAAAACTTAATTAAATCAACCAGCAAAATTTGAAATGTCAAAGTACTGAAAGTTTATTTGTGTCTCAAACAAGATACATAAGCAGGAAAAGGTGATATATTTTCACTTTCCACCTGTGTTTAGAAATTGTCTTGGAGGGAAGACCATTCTTGTCAGCATTCTGATCAGGGAAACATGTTTCACACTGGGCCTCACTGCTCAGGTGAGAAGGGGGTTTCTGCTCTGCTTCATGTTTGAAGCAAGTGTTGGGTTTTTTTCTCCATCTCCGGTCCTCTCTACAGAGTACTCAGAGTTTCTGGCCGTTATGTTGTGCATATGCATATAAATCTACCATATCAATCTCTGCAGGGAACCTAGTTATCTTAATGTGACAAGAGAACCTGGCCCTAGTGTGATGTACTGGTTGCCTTCTACCTTGGAATATAATTAATGCTATACATATTGACTTTCAAGAAGATCTCAGGGATGAAACAGTCTCTGACTTTCTTGTCAGGGAGGTGCTTCGTGGATGAGGGCACTGAATGACTGTGGAAGTTCCTAGTGAAAGCACATTAATTTGAGTGCTTCAGACTAGTAGGGTGAAGATCTGAAAGTGTGGAAAAGTCTGAGAATTCCTGTTGTCTTAGTCCAAGCATGTTCTCTTTTTTTTTCAAACTGTGTCACAAGTCATGTAGATATTCTCAGGGCCTTGGGGTCAGCAGCCAGAACACACTTTGATGAGTGCTTAGCACCTCTGAAAAAGAAAACCACATGGACAAGGGACACTGTTGATGCAGAGAGTGCAAAAACTCCCTCTTACGTGCCAGTGTTAAGGTAACTATATAAAGCAAGAGCCCTATAAAAGAAATAGGCCTGAAATAGTAACCTCCTTCAATATAATGTAAGCTCCATGAAATCAGTACCAATGGCTCCTCTGATCTTGGCAAGAAGGCTACAAGCATTGAGAATGCAGCTTGAATCCCTTGTAACTCCCCCATTTGACTTCATATTCACGATCATATGTAGGCGGTTGAGAAACATATGTGATCCTCTTCACAAAAATAGATCTTGTTGATGTTCGCTCTTTGCAGGTGTCTTACAGTGGTCCTGACACTATTTCTAACTTGATTTTTTTGAAGACTTGAAGGGAATTGACCATTTATTTTTAAGGACATTGATCCTCTTTGGGGAATTTGATTGCAGGTACCTTTTCTTCACACTAGTGAACTCCTATTATTCTCCTGGAAAGTTACTGTATTTATATGACCACTTCCTCCTTTTCTGTCATGGTTTCCCCATTAGCAGGTGCTGAAATTATCTACTAATAGCTATGAGTCTGAGTCCTTGAGCTGTTCATCTAACTAGCTGCACTAGGTGGCTTCATTGACGAAGGAAAAACATGGAAGGTTATATGAAAAGTGCAAACCTAACATCTCTTTCAAGTCACATATGTACTCATGATATAGTCCCATGTGTTTTGTATGTATCTCAGCATTCTTGAACCTCACCAACCAACAGGAAGTACATACCAGGAATTAGTTCATTACGTACTATGGGGTAATGGGCCTCTCCTTTCCAGACCCACCTTTTGGAATGGATTTCCAGGCTTGTGGTCACTGCACAACCAGTTATGCTGGAGAAATTTGGGGTTATTTTTTAATCAGGTAGCTTAAAAAATTGTTAAAATCCATTACTAGTCATAGATTCTGGGTTCTTATTCCTGCCTGAATCACAAGTGCTGATGTTGAATAAAAAGAGGACCAAAGAAATGGGCTGTAAGCCAGTCTAGGAAGAAGTATTGACCCTTCAACCAAAATGAAATTATACCCACTATCTATAAAATAATCTGTCACAATAGTCAGCCATAGAGGAAAAATGACTTCTTGTTATTCTTATCTTCATGTTGTTCCTGAAACTCACCTCCCTTGGCTTTTGTTGGTGTGGGGGTTTTTGTGTGTTGGTTTTTTGTTGTTTTTTTTTAACAGAGGGGGTAGATATCAGGTCTCAGATCTTTTGAGTTTAAACTGAAGATGTAATAAAGGGTGGGCTTTGTGAGACAGGTTTCTCCACAGATCCATGAGTGTTTGTCTGCTCTGTGTGCCAGATAGAAACATTTTGGGCAGGAAACACTTTAGTCTTTCGAAAGTGAGAATGAGTTGACTATGATATTTGGGAATGAAGTGGTAACACTTGAGGAACATATATGGATTTGCAGATAGACTTTGGCAGGGAATGAACAAGTAGTGAGACAAAATTATATCAATACATGGAAGACTCTTGATAGAAGAGGTACATACCTGTGGGTTTTTTACTTACTTTTGTTTAATGATGGCACAGGTATGGTGTTAGCCTAGATGTTCCTTTAAGGTTTTTGTATGGAGTTAGAAAATGGGCATCCCGCACAGACTTTTCCTCAAGTAATTTAAAGAAGGCAGTTCACTGCCCAGAGCACCATATGGTTTTTCCTAAGCGTAATTTTTCTGTGATTTGGGGTACACTGGCATACCTAAAGCACCGGTCTCTTTTTACTCTTGATTCCTGAGAAGGTTATCATGGGCAGATACCCACAGCTTTTTCTAAGGTTAAGGTAACCCTTTACTTTGCCTAGCAGCAGGTCTCATCAGTATTCAGGAGTAGAATGATAAAGTAAAGGAGACCAGGCAGCATATACCACAACACCTGTTTCAATATATTTTGAATTATTAAAAAAATATTTTTACTGTAGCTAATAACATATGCAGAATATC